>JAOTRQ010000025.1:2881690-2896656 GCA_028565875.1 Hoplisoma paleatum
TAACACAAGAGAAGCGGCGCGCTAGAACACGCAAATACAAAAGCTCCGCCTCCAAAATGCGTTAATTGCGTTAAAATTTTTTACGCGTTAAAATCTTTGTAATTAATTAATCGAAATTAACGCGTTAAAGTCCCGGCCCTAATAACATTATGATCACATTACTAATATTTTGTTGGTCCGACTTTTGCTGCCAAAAACCATATAATATCAACTTTCACTTGCTACTTTCCTTTCACTAACAGATATAAGGATTAAAATAATTTGTGCTATTCACGTCACCTCATGTCTGTTGGAGTGAATTCAGGTGTTAAATATTATCAGAAGAGCTATAAAGCACATGGACATGGAATGACAGTACATTGATAAAATCACACTGTATCGGACAACCAAATCAATTCATTTTAGTTTGCTAGATTGCTAAAGAGACCGATTTTCAGTGTTTTGCCACTTTCCATTTAAAATGAACTATGCCCAAATTCAATAGATATTATTTTAAACAAACTAGTTCACGTTCATATTTCATGTTTAACTATGTTCAGAGTTCCAAAAATGAACTTGTTCACATTATTTTGTTTTTCTCCCTCAACAAATAGATTGCTTTTCTGTTTCAGTATAACCCTTTCTACTCATCCCCCATCAGCTTCAAATCTTTGCTACTTCTAAAATAAATGTATATCATATCACTGACTAACAATGGTGTAACAAAAGTTGTGTTCTGTATATAGCATATATTCCACATGGCTGCATCAAACTTCAACTCAATGTGTTATTTAAAACTCAATGCAGACATGGCAGACATCCAAATTTGTTTTTAAATAAACTCACATTTGCATGTGTGCCTATCCATGTTAGACAGTATAGTCTACAGGGATAGTGTATCCTATTGGGTAGAGCTTTGGGATATCAGACGGAATGTGAGTTCCAATCCAGACTTTGCTCCACAACCACTGCTGTGTGTTTGAGCAAAATTCGTTAACCGTTTTTGCTCCAGGGGTGCCATATAGCTGACCTTGTGATCTGACCTTAACTTCCTAGTGCTTTATATTATTAACATTTTTATTTTACATTAGGGCATTACTAACCAAATCATTCAGTTCAGTGTTCACAAAAAATATGAACGTGTTTATGCAAAGCACGGCGTGTACAACGACGTACAACGATGCCCATTCTGACTATAGCTATTGAGAAAGAAAGTAAAGCCTTAAATAAAAGCTGAAAATGTTACTAGACCATCCTGACTTGTAACCACTATTGTAAAGATTATTGTTAGAATTGCACATAACATTGAATCATCGCTTACTCCTTTATGTGTGCACCAAAATGTAAATTTCTTAAACTGAGACATGTTTCCTTATAATCATAATTAGGTTTAGGCTATAAAGGGGAGGACACACATTAGCAGACCACAATCTACCTTGCTCAAGGGATCAACATGCTCCACTATTTCCTGGGTGATGGAGAGAAAGACTCCATTTCCTTTGTCACATAAAGCTTATTTACAGTCACAGCTGTTCAATTTTGCAACATCTACTTCCTCTTTCCCATTAGGTATGTATGCCCTGAGAGCCAAACAAGCCATTTTACTATTAAATTTTCAGGCATGCACAAATAGCAAAGCAGAGCCAAGAGTTTACTGATCAGAAATCATACTTGTTTGTTCCATTTCATTTCCATTAACCCTTTATCGTGGTTCATGTCAGGTCTAAATTTTACTGGGAAACATTAGGCACAAAATCGAATCCAGTGCATGGCTTCAGACACTGAATTATCAGTAAATCTTTTGCGAATTTTAATTAAAAATTACTTAATAATGTATGAATAATTTCATTTTAAAACAGCTCTTACCCCCAGTGATATTTTCCCCCAAAGACATTGGTATATAAGATATCATTGGTTTGAGATAACCTGGCACACTGGATACAGTGCTTGCAAGATCGTGTAGATGTAATTTTTGTTTGTTCACGAATAGTCGATTTATGTTGTTATGTTTGATACATTATATGCCAAGTTGTATTATCTCAAGCAATATAGTTCATACTTAAAAATAAAACTAGTAAATGGCCATTCATAATGATTAATATGAAGTTATTGATTGACATGTTGCTTCAAAAATGATTTATTTGTTTATTTTTGTAATTGTCTTAAACTTAAACATAAAACATACAATATATAAAGATAACAAGTTTGTTTTTAAAAAGACAATACAAATTGAATGTTTTATATATAAGGATACACTTTAAAAGTAAGAAATTAATGTGAATATGAGTTACTGAGCCAGGAAGATTGATAAACGTACCATTTCAGTCAGCTTGAATTCAGCATGAGCTAGACATGGTTTCTGCAGACTGAACAACTAAAACCCACAATAAATATAAACATTCATTCTTGTTAGTACATGCTTGCATCTTTTGACATAATTTGGTGTGTAATTATATCTCCAATAGACTAAAGTATAACAAGAACTGTTACCAAACATTTAATAATAATACAATTGAAAATATACACAAAGACATGAACAATGCTAAATACTAAACCAAATGTTAATATTTATACTAACTGCAAGTCAGCATATCATCTGTTAAACACAGACTAACTAGCTAAAATCTTAAACTTTAACTACTAATGAATTATTTAGATGTCTTAAACACTTATCTTTCAATGAGGTTAAGCTGTGGATCATAAGTGTTACCAACCAAAAGTGAAAAGGAAACATCTGCTTGACAATATACAAACCACTCCAACCACATGCTCTGAGAGACAGAGAAACATGAGCTCAGGGAGCACAGAAAGGCTAGATTCATGGTGGTGTCGCTTATTAGCATAGAAGTACAAAGAATCCCCTTTAGTAGTCTCACAATATCTGCAACAAATACAGTTATAAACATGATTAAACACTGCTCTCAAGTAACATAACCCATTGTGGAATATTTATTTTTGTCTTTTGCCTCCCTAACACTATCCAGCCCCATGCAGCAACCAACCTGTCTACAATAGCAAAAAGTATTAGAGTATAAGCAGAGACATTGGATTTGTAATTTACAGTGCAGGCACCTGGTCTGGAAATTAAATTTGAGCAAGAAATGCAGTCTGAAAATAATCTATGACATACCTGTTCATTTTTATACTCCAAGATGTGTATAGAGTTGGTTGAATTGCTTCCAATGTTATACACACAGTACTTCATATATATGGTCAAAAGTATATGAATAAAGCCGATCCTTGAGTTAAAAAGTTTACCATACAAACAGTTCTGGTTAGGAATTATTTACATGAATGTTTACATGTAGTGTTTTTAGTCTGCAGTGGTCAGCATCTCGCTATAAAAGTGGTCTATTCCATTTCAAGATGAGTGAGTGCAATACTGATTTGTTTAACTTATTGTATTGTGTTTTATATGTGTATACAAACTCACAAAAAGTCGGAACAAAGCAAAACATCTTTTTATATATTCATATAATATACAGTATAGAGGCCTAATAGCTTAGTAGTTAGATTAGCAGTCGAGAATTAGTATTCAAAAAGAACATCGGTTCAAACCTCACCACTGCTTGGTTGCTGCTATTGAGCAATTTATTGCTGCTATTTACCCTCAATTGCTCAGATCGTATACTGTAATGCAAGTTGTTTTGGATAAAGGCATCTACTAGATTCGAAAAAATAGCTTCCAGTTAGCTAATTCACTTTAGTTACATGTAAACCAGAAAACAAAAAACAAAGTTCCCAAAGAAAATCAATGAAGACAAAAATCCACACAGAAAGCACCCAGACTGCTCTGTCTGGACATAGAATCCAAAACCTTCTTGCTATAAGACGACCCTTTGCTGTTAGGGTCCCACTGAGCTACTGTGTACCACTGTTCTGGAAGATTCCACAACTGGCAGCTTAATGGAGTAAAAGGGAGTAAAAGGTCTCAATCTGTGAAGAAACACAAATAGCTAGATAATGTGCTAGGCCAATCACCATTATGGCAGTATTATTTCTAAATTTAAGAAACAGTACCATAATCTGCTATGATGAACAGAGCTGCATTGGCTTTGCAGTACTTAGGAAAATCTGTGTCACTTAACACAGTTTGCCACCACATTATGACATGCTACCTAAAACTATTACGCAAATATGAAACCTTATAGTAAATATGAGTTAAAACAGTGGGAAAGTCATTTGAGATGGAAGTATAGTGGCTTGTTAATGAACACATTACAACATATTCATTTCTGCAAAACTTCTCTATTATTGTTAAGTGTTTTGAATTAATATAGCATGTATATGTATTTGCTCAGTAATTGCTGTGAAACTAAAACTTTGTAAAGCTTCTAAGCCATTCTAATATACCCTTGTGCATTGTGATTAATTTGTGCCATTTAGCAGAAATTGGAATTTATAATTGTGGCATTATACAATCCAAGCAAGTGAGGGTTAACTGGCTTGCTCAAATGTTTAACAGTGGTAACCAAGCAGTTGTTGAACTTCAAACAACTAACTAAAAGTGTTATGCAAAGAAGAAGCCATATGTTACATTTAAAAGTCTCAACAAGAAAGTCACCTGAGATGGTCCAAAGCCCAGTGAAAATGTGTTGCGCGTTTTGTTTTTTAAAGAAATTATTTTTAATCTCTGAATTTGATAAAATACATTACAACATAATTGTATCTATATGTAAAAATAACATTATAATAAAAATAACAATTATTGTGAGAGCTAGATATAAAACATTGTAAACCTCCTAGGCTGTTCTTCTGTGACCTAGAGTTTTTGATGTTGGAAGCAAAATTAGTTGACTTCCTTTATTAAGCTGTTGTTATTTGGGTAATTGTGCTCAGACTCATGCAAGCAAACCGTGTCAAACCCAATATCAGTCTAAGCAGGTTCTCAGCATGACTTCATGAAAGAAACCAGGCATGGCAGGTCTTCCTCAGCCAGTGTGCTCAGTCTTGTTAATTGAACTTTTATTGTTTCCCTGTTTCTCAGGCGCCGAGCTGCAGCTGACTTTAGAATGTGTGATGATAAATGCAACCCACTGAGTTCCAGTGATTATGTGCAATGCCGGACTCTTATTATATTTCCCCGGGCCTTCAGAGAAAATCAAGCTTTATGAAAGCAGACATGTTCCAAGTAAATGCTTTTGTGAGGTAAAGCAAACAAATTTACAAAGGACAGATATTTCAAGATGGAACGAGAGCTTGGTTGCCCATGAAGAATAGGCTTGTTGAGATAGATTTTTTCTTCTTCTGTACAATAAGTCTGGGCAATAAAGAAACACAATGAACAACTTGTTTGAGGACACAAATAATAAACTTTAAGTTCTCAAAATATTTTTCTTTACTGTTTCTGCTGTACTATTACCTAAACAATTTAAATCTATAAAAACAACCCAGGATTTTAGCCCACAAGTCTCAATTGAGATTGTTTAAACATAGTTTTTAATGTCACTGCCATTGTCGGTTGTATGTGTAAACAGATCAGGCTCAACATTATTAACACATTCTAAACATTGTGTTGGACCTGGCCAGATACTAAATAATCTGTGAATCACAGTTTATCCTAAGGCTATCTTATTTAGTAATTTGAGGTACAATACCTTCAGCCCATGTATGTATTAATGAGTCCTGGTTGCCCACGACCCTGTCACTGGTTACTAATGGTCATTCATTTTTACTTTGAGGTGGATAGATGAATCAATAGATGGATGGCCAGATAGATGGATGGGCAGATAGATAAATATTTACCAAAGCAGATAAAGAGTATCCCGCAAGAGTTGTCCTTAACTCACAATCAGCCAAATACTTGGGCTATATACTTCAGCTGCTGATGATCACAAAGTTATGCTTGGTCGGTAAATATACTGGCAATATACAGTCTAAGCAATTAGCTAAATAAAGCATTAAGGGTGAAGTGATCAAGCATTATCAAGGCTTCAACAGTGACAATGTGGCAGTAGTGGGGCTTCAAACCTTTTGATTACTGTACTTTAGCTTTGTACTTTGATTACTGTACTTATTGAGTACAGTACTTTAGCCAATAAATAACTAGGCTACAATCCTATAATTACATGTTGCTTTTCCTTCTTTTAAAACATAATACAAATAGTAATACTAATAATACTAATTAGTGGAACTGCATTCTGGTAAAGAGAGAGACTATATTTATTTATTTGTCCTTAAAGAAATGTGGATAAAAATCTGGTCATAACACATTTTGCATTCAAATAATTTGGATATCAGGCAACATTATTCTATAAAGAAGCATTAAGAGATGTTGTTTGTAAATGTGTATTAACCATACTATTTAAATCCACATTCTTATCTGGTTCCTTCTAAGTTCTCTAAAGCCTTTCACCCTTGGATTGCTCACCAGGGGTTTTGGTCTGCCGCTCATGAATGCTGTAAATTTGTTTTGAGACTATGTCTATTAAAAAAAGAAGTATAAAATACATTTGAGTTCATTGGAGTTCACTAGCAGCTAAAGCATTTTAACTAAATACTGGGGACACTTCTTATGAGTGCAAATCTGGTAAATTAAATTGTGCAACATGGATTACAGAAATTAATAAGTAAAATTTCTTTGGTGTTGACTTGTCATGTACCTATCTTACGTATCAGTGAAATAATATCGTTTAAATGATGACTTTTTGCCTTTACAGAACTAAATTTGCATTATGAAACATTTGTACACAATGTTTTTTTTTCAACATCACGAGGATCGAAAGTTAATGATAATGCTTATTTTGTAACTGTTTTGCAAATTAGCTATTTACAGATTTAGGTCATGGTACCTTAGCTTTTGTTTACCATTACTTAGCATTTAAAAAAGTGATCAAAACCCAGCTCATGATCACGATGTGTAAACCAAATATAACAAATAAACAATTTGTAAGCCCTGGGTAGAGGGTTTAATAATTTTAACAGACCAGACCGGCTCATCTTGATGATATTTAATCTTGTAGTATCTCAAATTTTCAAGCAGTTTTGTAGAAAACCTTAATGACTTAACAAACTCCCAACATTAAGAATTCCAGTCATGTGGTGTCAACTCGGACACTGGAATAGCAATTGTATGGCATCTTTTAAAACCAGCAGAAAATCTATTTTTGCTTAAAAGTAAAGAAATACTTCTTTGTAGTCATGGTCCAGTCAAAGTGCCAGTTCTAACACCAGTCTACTGTTAAACACACTTGCAAAATAAATGCAGGTATACATCTGCTTTAGACACAAGTGGCCTTAGTTATCCACATATTTTTATTAAGAATCTAAATAATATTAGATGAAAATCCCTAAATTTGGGATGCTTGTGGAAATCACAAATATCTTCTGAGATTAAAAATAATCTCTCAGTTTTCAAGGAAATTCTCTGTGGTCGCAACATTGATCATGAAGTTTCAACACTAAATACTTTCAGGATATATAGATTATTTCACACAACTGTGTTGTCAATGATTTTAACATAATAACATAGTTTAACATTACAAAATAAAATACCAGTTTTATGTAGTACATGACAATAGTACATGACATCAGCAACTCAGTATTAATTCGTTAGCTTTTATTAAATGATAAAGGATGATGTTAAGTAGGCCATATGTACACATGAAGGCCCCTATACATGCAGCCCACAGGCAGATCTGACTCACCTCAAGGTTTCATGACTCAGATAGGATTTCTGTTAACCACTGCAAGGCTGGGTGATATAACTCATATATCAATATGCTTTTGAAAAGGTACAATATACCATACGATACAATACAACAGTGGTGTGCCATCATAGGCATTCACTGCTGGCCTAAACACTGTCAAGTGTTTGAGAATCACTGACTTGTGTTTTAATATAGTTTTCCATGAATAATCATAAAAAAATTGCAAATAATATTTAAAAAATAATAAAACACATTTTTATGGTTGTGCAGCTTCTAGTCATGAATATTTGAGTTTTTATCTAAGCTAATCTAATTAAATTAAATTAAAATCAAACAAAACAAATCAAAAAACATAATCGGAATTGCTGGTTATGTACCCTAAAATGTGTGACAGTGAAACTGATACTTTGAACCAGAGTCTTAATTAATAACAGAGGCTTAATTTAGTGATAAAGGGAACTTAAGCATGAGTGCAATGAAATCTGTATTTTTCAGTGAGCTTGTTGGATGGTCAAAGCAGTGTTTTTCTGCAGTTGTACTGAGCTTGTTTTATATTTATGCTGCATTCACATTCATACACTGGCAAATACACTAAACACCTGAACATGTCAAAACTTATAATCAGACACCACTAGCACACATTTATCGTTATTGTGTAGGATTTCTGATAACAATTCTTCATTAGACAAGTACATTCCATAACCAGCACACAAATAAATAAACTCTTGCTACCTCTGATCAATGGACTTTTGCTAACAATCTAACAAATACCTGTCCTCTTGCTGTAGTCACTCATCTTATTAAGCAGTAACTCTACAAGATTTGCATTCTGAAGTGAGTTTGTCTTCTGTGGCTATTCTTAATGAACCACCCTCTTCATTTTATTCTCAAGGCAGTGCTTTAAAACATTCTCAGTCATTATCAAATAGATTAATTCATAGTGTCTGCATAAACTTTTTATGCTAGTGCCAGCAATTTTATGTGCTATGGTATCATGCAATGTTGCTCCACACATAAGATGTGTTTGCTTGTAAGTATATATTACAATATCTAATGTCTAATGTCCTTTTTCAGTTCACAAAAGACAGAAAATAACTAGGAGCAGGTTAAAATTGTCAGGGTCACGCACACATATTTTCATACCTTCATACCTTCGTACAATTTCCTGTCTTCAGTTAGCCTGACTGCATGTCTCTGGGCTGTGGGAGGAAACTGGAGTACTCTGAACAATCAACAATAAAATCTCAACCAACCCAAAAAACGCAAACCCACATAGGGATTGAGTTCAAGACTTTATTGATCTGACAAACTACCAAGCAACTATGGTGATGTATAGAAGAAAATAACTTTCCAAAATCAAGTAATTAGCTATGTAATTTGGATATTTTATTAGCCATTTTACTTTGTGTTTAAATGCTAGTCCTATAAAACATTTATTATCCGTTTAAATATGACCTATAATAAGTGGAACTCTACTGGAAAAATACTTGGTCAATCATACACTGACCATTCATGGCATTATGGGCATTGACAAAGTCAATCACACTATTTTTTTCATCTCATCAACTGTTAATGGGTCAGGTACCTTATACCACAAGTGACTATTTTAAATATGAAGTTGATGTGTTAGAAGCAGAAAAAGTAAGCATAATGATTTCATAAGAGCCAAAAGGATTTGTATGTTTCTGGTTATTTTATTTACATTCACTGGTGGCATAGCAAAAAAAGCAAAGCATTATTCAGAACACTGATGTGTTTCTCAAGTTTTTAGAGCCTCCCAGCTCAGACTGACCTCAGCTCAGAACTGATTGGCTAATAAACAGCCGCCAGAACTACTTTCCTATTTTGTCTGTAGGAAACATTTCTTACCATACCACTTGGTTAAACCAAAAATACCAGAAGGTCAGAAAAGATTGACAAAGGGTGCAGTGCCATTGCTTTTCAAATAGAATGGCTACAGCACTCAGGCTCCAAGGCTAAGTGTGTGGGAAAGGAGAGAATGACCGGCTTAATCTGCCTCCCTGAAAGATCCATGAGCTGATCCTAAGATGTATTTTGATTATTATTGTGCTCCTAAGCTGTCATCGCGAGACGGCTTGCGCTGAAAAAAAGATTTGTCTAAAGTAGAGGAGCTGAGCAATCATTTACATGAATTATGCATCCAGCTAACATTTGGACTCTTTACCTGGTGTAAAGTTGAATATACTTGTCAGAGTTGGGAACAGCTATGCATTACCATGCACTACCACTTTGATAATCAGTTTGCTGTTCAAAAGTGTAATATATTGTACAGACAGATTCCCAAGCTATGACCATCTAATTTGGTGGGCGATTCAGCCATCCACATCAAAAAAGATGTCTCAAGAGCCAAAGTAGAATGAAAAGGTGACCTGTTTACAAATTTCAAGGGTAGGGTAAATTTTATGAACTAAATCACATGTCAGTTCCAGTTTTGGAAGTCAGTGGGGTCCAGCAGAGCTTCATCTTACCCATAATATTCCACCTGTATATCTACAGGGAAATCACTAACTGATTATGTTTGCAGCACAGCTTATGAATTTTATCTTTCACAATTTTATGAATGCTGCTTTATTACAAATTGTTAAACATTCAGACAGTATAATTGCAGTGTCTGACACCAAGAATCACTGTAGTCTCAGATTGCCTTAGTGTCAGGATGTCTGTACATGACATGATTGTACATTGTCAATCTTTACCTTTGCAGGTTCTGTAGCCGGTTCATTATTTCCTTCTGCACCCCTCGGTCAGTCTTAAAGAGAGACAATTGAGACAACGCTTTAACATCCACCCTTCCACAGTAAGATGAATCATATCAACATGGACAAAATACTTCTACACACTTTTTGGACCAGAGGAATTTAAAATCAACCTTCCTTTAGAATTGCAAGACTTTCATAATACTCAGGTAATCCTAGACTAACTGAACTCAAGTATCAGACACCATCATTACCATTTCCACAATGAGAGTTGTTCTCCACATAGTCTCACTGCAGCATGATGGGCCTTGTTGGAATAACCCAACATGTAAGGCTTGGATTAAATAAAGTAGTGGTTATCAACTTTACTTATTCAGATTAGTCTTCCAAACCAGATTGTTATCTGTTAGTCTTATTATTTTGTGTGGCTTTGTCTGCAGTTTTTGATTTACAGACCCCATCCAACTTATATATGATAATAGTGCACCTGTCAATCTGCTTTGGACTGTTTTTTTTTCTGCCATAGACGCCCATTCATTTTTTATCATGTTTTAAATACTGACCTCCTTCCAACTCCTTAAATCATCCAGTTATGTTACAGTTCTATTTTGACGCCTTTTTTTTATTAAACTTGAAAATTATTTACATCACACACAATTAGTTTCAAGTTCTTTACATACAGACACAATGCATTGTTTCACAAAAATAGTTTTATTGTTTAACGTTGTTTAAACATATGAATTATTAAGATTGTGATTCCTAGTAGGTATTAATTCTTAAATATTTGTGTATACTATTTACAGAATAAAATAGTAATCGGAAACAAACTGTATTATTCCATGTTTACATTTACAGATATACAATTACAGAAATATTGTCATGTACTGTATGTGTACAAATAAAAACAATCACAAATGTATATATGTAGATCTGCATTCATGTATATTTACTCTACAAAGAGGTCTTTCTAAGCCCACACCACAAAATCACATCAGTGCACCCCACTGATTAGCAACTGAACTTAAATGTACCATTATTACACATGTAACTTCTTTAGTTTTGAATATCCATGCCTATATATAAATGCTTACAGTCAATACAGTACAATAAACTGCAGTACAATATAGCTCTTTATATTAGGGCATTGAATCTCTACAAAGCCAAATGGGATATTCACTTTTATCAAATACAACCCTATGAAGGAATGCTGCTGTTTTGGATGCTGCATCAAACTCTGTGTAAAATCTGTACGCCTCGATTCATTTTTGCCTGTGGTCTAGTTCCTTTGATGATGCACTCAGCAAAAGAACTTGGCAGAGCTTTGCCCTTTGACATGGCATACCTCAAGATAACATAAGACTTTTACACTGGGTTTGCAAAGCTAATGCCAGTCAGTGCAAGAACTATGCTCCACAGTTGACACCTCAATGTTGTGACCTCCAAATGTTTCAGGTAAAAAAGCTCTAGTTCCAAGCACACAAAGCACAAGTGGGTGCATCAAGGTGGTGGTATTTCAGTGGCAAAAGTGGAATTGATGGAACATCGTGATGCATCATGATGATAAATCAGGCTGTGGCTATAACAGAACACTGCCCTCATGCACCAAATCAAATGCACACTGCACATGTTGAGTTCCTTGCCCATAGTGTTCACCAGTGGCTTGTCTACAAACCTGAAATTTTCATATGCCTCTGCTACTCACACAATTGTGCATTGATCTGGCAAATGCACCTGTCCCACAATGTCCCTGTAGTGTCTACTCCAACAAATGTATTACATTTGTATTCCTTTTTTTAATTAATAAAGCAATATAATATAGCAATATTTTTGCATAAATTTTAATAAGTAAATTATATTTGCTTATACAATTCAGGTGAGGTAACAGGATAAAAGCAGAAATGAGTCACCTTACCTAACTGCACTTTGAGATGTTTGATTTGGCACAGGTTTTGTGATCACCATGCATGTTGTTTCTGGCTTGACACCACGAATACAGATACAAAACATCATTGAATTTAGTCCAGACAGTGTATTAAATTAAAATCTAGTGTGATCATTACAAACTTGCAATTGTCCAAGGGGTTGTGCCAGCACTAAGCTCAGGGGGAACTACTGGCACCCAGTTTGAAAAAACAAAGCTACTAGGTGGTTGCATCGGGCAGTGCTTATGACAAGAGCAGCATGTGTGTGTGTCAGCAATCTGAATCCTAATCTGCAAAAGGGAAAGCAAAATAAGGGAGGGATTAATTTAGGGAGTTACAATCCAATTTGGGGATCTTGTGTCACATTTTTTTCTCTTAGTTTATCTCAAACTTAATTTTAAGTTAATTTTAATTAAGAATCCAAAGATTGGAATCTAAAACATAAATGGGATTTGCCAGATGGTTACTTAAAAATGTATCTTGTAAACATCCTATATACCATTGATATTTAAAAAAAATAGAGAGAGATACATTGATTATAGATAATTGTCTATTTGTCAAACAGTGAAAACAGTAAACTTATATAATAAGTTATAATAACCGAGAGTTAGTCCCAAACAGTCATTGTGAGCTTTTCACTTTTTGTCATCTAACAAATCTGATTTAACTCATTATCTAAACTAAATCTGGTAATGTTGGGGAAACTTTTTTTGCTAAGTATGTTGTTCATAGGGCTGTATCTGGGAACCCTGGCTCGCAAATATGCCCATTCTTAGACCTCTGTCTTTTAACCCTACATCTAGAAACTGACATAGTGCAACACACAAGACCCATTTCATGCTAAGCTTGATAAAAACAGTGGGTTTAATAAATAATTGGAGTTAGATTGGGTAAAATGAATACTTTGTATGTTGAATCATGGGATATTTAACACTGTGGAGTGGTCAGGAATAGGACTAACAAACACTGCATACTGTAATCTGCAAACTCAGCTCCAGGATTCCAACAGCTATATGGTATTTAAATTTGAAAAAAAGCAAGCCAGTTATTGGCTAACAAGCCAATTAAGATTAAATAAAGTTAATAAGACTAAATCCTCCCCTGGTTTCCGCACAAAATAACTAAATAGTTTAAGCATTTGATGACAATTCATTTATGGCATAATAGAGTAAAGCGATTACAAAAGGTAATAAAATGCATGTAATATATCCCTAGAATTAATAATCTCAAAACAATAGTCAAGTTGAAGTTCCAAAATGAGATTCACTTGTCAATAGTAAAACGTAATCAAGCTAACACTAATGTAGTTCCACTTATTGATGCTAGCTTACTTAGCTGATGGTTATTTTTGGAAGCTCTTGCAATCACTGACTGAAAGATACCACTGACTTTATGAGAGTACCGGAAAATCTGAAATGCCAAAGCAGCACTAAGGAGGGACAAGGAGACCATTGTGATTCAAAGGATCTCCAAATCTGCAGTTCTCATGGACCACTGCAGCCCTCTGCAGTGGTCTACCTTAATCAAAAGTGGTCCAAAGAAAGAACAGGCTACATGTTTGTGGTTGGGCAAAGTAGTCAGTGTAGTCTGATCCCATAGACAGTCAACACAAATTGTTGCAGAAGTTATGAGGGTATTTATGTTATTATTGTTAATTGGTTTATATGCAAGGTTGGTACATTTTGCATACCAGATCATGATTCACTGGCCCATTTAGAACAAAGAGACAAGTGTTTCCAATACAGTGAGACATAGTTCACTCCCAAGCTAGCCCATAGTGCTCTAAAACATTTTAAAAGCATCATCTGCCTGTTAAGAGAGCGTTCTGTAGCCTTGCACTGACCCACCGCTCATGTAAGTTGATGACACATTAGCGTGGGCCGACAGTACTTTCAGAGCTGATTGATATGGATGGAACTGTATCCATTAATGGCTCTCCTTGAGTAAACACAGAATTCACAACAGACCAGCTTGTTTTAACGGAAAAAAAGTTCTTGTATGTTCTAATTCTGAGTGGATGTTCAGGAATTCAATTTTCTTATAGTTTTTTTTGATTTGATAAAACAAACCAATCTATTATTAAATTGGCAAGATTCGTTCTGGCAAGGCTGAGGTGCAGAACTGCCACTTATTGCATTTTCTTTTTTCACTTACATGATTAAATTTTATAATGTGCAGCTAACAAGTATGAAGTGGTGTGAATTTTCACGTCTTACTAGCACAATTTTTCCCGCCTTTTATTTTCTCATATATGAATTAATATGAAATTAGCAACAGTAGTCATGGTGAATCTAAATTTGTATTATTATAATTGACATCGCTACTCATACTAATGAGATATAAAATTATGACTACTTATAAAAGTGAAAAACTCTTTAAAATTGATTAGTGATGAATCCCTAAAAACATTGAATATTGAAGGCTTGGAGAAAGCTTAATAAGAATCAACTGTGATAGCTAGATGAATGGATTAGAGAATATCTAATCACAGTTTACAGTAGTCAATTACTCATGGAAATGGTCCATGAAAGTGACAGGGTCATGAATGGCCAAGGCTCATGGGGAGTAAAGTATGGTCCATGTAAAGTCCTTCCTGTGTCTGCTTAGGTTTTCCAAATGATACACTGCCCTGATGGTGTGTGTGTGTGTGTGTGTGTGTGTGTGTGTGTGTGTGTGTGTGTGTGTGTGTGTGTGTGTGT
>JAOTRQ010000025.1:2918792-2929794 GCA_028565875.1 Hoplisoma paleatum
TATATAGAGAGAGAGAGAGAGAGAGAGAGAGAGAGAGAGAGAGAGAGAGAGAGAGAGAGAGAGAGAATACAGAAACAGAACTGGAAAAGGTTTTAGTTACGTTTTATTTATAAATTACTTCTTCTCTATATAAATGGTGACTACATAAAAAAATTCACTTCTGTTGTATTTGTATTGTACAGGACACTAAAGTGTTTATTGCTGATTTATTAGTGTGTTAGTGTTAGATAGAGTTCTATCTTTATTACATTTCTTTATGATCTGTTTTGCAATCATACAGTGTAAAATGATGTCTCTTTGATCATGTTTATAATTTATCTTTCATCTCTACATTAAAGTATTTCGATGCTAATACATTCATACTTACAAAACATACCCAGAGTTACTGTAGAATGATTAAAATTGATTATTGTTTATTATTTATAATTGATTGTTGTTAAATTGTATTCATGAAGTTAAATATATTGTTTCGATTTTCAACCCTGCCACCTGCATGTGAATTTATCAGTTAGTTGAAACCCTGATCCTCTTTTCCACCCATAAATATCAGCATACATAAATGTACATCGTCTACTGGCTTGCTTGGACACCTGAGTTAAGGGATAATGTTCTGATCAGGGAAGCAGCTCTCAGAGGACAAGGCTGATTTGCTTATGCATGTAGTCAGCTCCTCAGTCAGCAGTAGAGACTAGTCTCAGCAATTGGGAAGTGTATTGCAATAATAGTAATTGGACAAAACTGCCATCCATTAAATAAACAATTGTATGCTTAAAAAGTATATACAGGGTGGACACACTTCCTTCAGTAGACAATGCATAACAATGTTGGGAGTTAAATTATCACTTAACAGATTAAAAAGCATTCAAATTAATCTCAATTTACTTTTAAATGTGCATTAACATGTTTCGATTCTAATACAAGCATGATTTGCATCGGAACCCTGTCTTTATGATGACCCTGCGCTCTGATTCCGAAATCCATACAAGTAGTGATATGTGAAGAAATAATTTCATTGTCTTGTACATTTGTATATGTGTCATGACATCTAAAAGCATTTGGTTATAAAGAGTTTTAAACAGATGAGTTATTTGTGAATTTACACATACATTCTATCATGAACAAAAATTGTTTTCCATTTAATAATTGTTAAAATAATTGGTGGTTATAATTTAAGCAGACTGTTCTGAGTTAATTAGTCTTACTGTTGTTTTCAACCATATAATTACTCATGCATTTTGTAGTTTTATGACTCCGTATCACACTAAGCATGGTACACAGAAAAATATGTGAATAAAGAAATGGTTACCTTTATTATTAAGAAGTCAAATGTCCTTGGCACTGTAACCATTTCTGTCATATCGATCCCATCTCTGATCACAAGTTTATTCACAGAACCAGTAATAACTTCAAGTTATATCCAAGCTCAAAGTACGGCTTTCAAGTAACACAATCTCTTATTATCTAAATAAACATGGACTATGTGAAAGAAAACCCAGGAGACCCTACTTTCAACAAGCAAGACTCTTTACCAAATGTTTCTTAACAAGCCACAGTCCTTCTGGGAGATTGTACTTTGGATAGATTAAACAAAATTAAAGCTTTTAAAAATAAATAACTGCGGCTATGTGTTTACAGGCAAAAGATTTAAACTTTAAAAGAAAAGCACAGTGACTATTGTCCATGCTATATTGAATGCCTTCGGGACTTGAAATGAAGGTTTAATATATTTGTGTGTTTTGTCCAACAGAGAATATGGTGTGTTTTGGAACTCGTTACTATTTCATAGCACTTACTTGTTAGTAATGTGGTTAGTATAACATGTTGAGCATTCGTGCATGCTGAAAGATGTTTAACTTAATCCTAATTGCCACTGATGCTGTGAATAAGTAACTGCAGGGTAACCAAAGTGCATTTACCTTCAAAGTGTTTTTACGAATTATAAAAAACAAAACAAAAACAAAACGACAGCCTCTAAAAGCTGACCAACAAAGATGTCACATACTAATATATGATTTGTTTGAATCATTTGTTTATGCCAATTTTGTTTATTTCTGTTTAATGCTTAACTCTTTCCTCCTAGGAGCAACCCATTTAGATGTCACTAGGACTAAACGTATTTGCATTAAAAACAAACCTCCACATGTTATTATAATTGACTCTTACAATCATAGTTTGTTCAGATAATACACCACTCCATGAAAACATATACATTTAAAAATGTTTAAGCAGGACCTGTTTTAATGCTTATCAAATCCTGTTCTTATTGAAATACTGCAGGAACCAGAGAAGTCTGGTAATCCAAGAGAGTCTCAGAATAGAGCCACTACTCCTCTTTGCCAAACTGAGTCAGTTCAGGTGATTTGGGCATCTTGTCAGGATGTTTCCTGGACGTCTCCATGGGAAGATGTCACAGACAAGTTGACAGACACCCTGTCAGATTATATCACCCTGTCTGGAATGCCTCAGAATTCCCAGTAAACTTGGTGGACTTTGGTAACGATCAGGGATGTAGGAGTGTATTTTCTTAGGTTGCTGTCTCTGTGACTTAAATCCCGAACAAACAGAGGAACAAAGGAAAAAAATAAGGTTGGATGGATGTTGTACACCCATTGGTTACAGCATCAAATCGTTACAGAATCATCAGATATTTTTGTTATAGCTAACAAATATCTCATGTTTAACATAACATATCTCCTGTTTACCTCACTTGCATGTCTTTGGACTGTGGAAGGAAACCGAAGCACATGTAGCACACCATGCACACACCAAGGGAGAGCATTCTAATTTTTTACCAGCTCACCCGTGCGACTGTGGAGTGGCTGTAATAACCACAGAAACCTGCTTCTCTAGTTCAACAATTTAACAAACTCTGATCGAGTTGTGGTTTATTGTTGATTATAATATCAAATAATTACTAAATTAAAATCGTTATGAGAATTATAGCTTGTCTAAAAATACAGACCTCTTTTTAGCCTAACTTCAGCCATTTCAGTGTATGTGCTTAATAGTTGTATACGAGGAAATCATGACCTTGATTTAAATACTGCAAATATATAAATCTTGGCAAATATTATTTTTTATACTAGGTGCTGTATAACGTTTTTTTTTCCTTTTGCAAACAAATTAAAAATCTGTGTCTAAACCTATGATGCTTTAACTTCAAGGTTTAAAGCAATGAGTTTTATTGTTGCATACTGACCATGGCTTTTCAATATGCATGCACACATGCCTCTCTGCCTCCAGACTTCTTAGATGTTTTTCTTCAGCTTTTCTTCTGTTCCAGATCACACTGAGTCAAAGCTATATTACGTGTGGTTGCTCTGTATCGAAATGTTTTTTTTCATTTTATTATTATTCACAATGCTGCAGGCTACTTGCCGTGTCAGCTGGCTACATTTAATGTCGATCCTTACCTTGACTATCAAAGTAGCTAAAAGAAGAAAAAATAGAGAAAAAAGAGAATTGCCTTTGATTTGTACATACAAATGTCGCTTGTGTTTGAGCCCTGTCAGACATTGAGTTCTGATCAATCACACTGTGTTAACAGGGCTGCCACGGGACTGTTTTGACTCTCACAGCTGCAGTTTGTCTCTGTATAGAATGACATGCTGTGCGTATCATAGGCTGTCAGATAATCGGGTCTGTCTGTCTGCTAGTTCTCTACCCAAACACCTGCACTTCTGCGCATGGCTTAGATAAACCTTTTTTTTTCTCCAAGCCGTACTGAATATGATGCTGTCACTTGTGCTTAGGCTAATCTCCTTTTCAAGTTCGAAGTATTTAACTCTGGGCTTTCTTGCTAAAAACTGAAACAATTTAATGCTTTCTGATAGCTAAACTCTTTATACTTCACTTTCCTAAAAAGGCTTGTTAGCTCGTCATATAAACTTGAGTGTATGCGATTAGAATTTTAACACTTTCTGGAATTTTGTGAATAAGTTTAAATAAAATCCTGCTCATTTTACACTATTGACCATGTGATTGGTGTTAATTCAATTTAAGCAACGCGGTTTACTTTAATTCAAACTGGTATTTAAAATTTTTCTTTTATTCTTCCACTTTTAGCAGCTGATGGAAAAGGGTGTATTTTAAAAAAAGGATTTCCTTCATTCTAATCTCCCCCCCCCCCCCCCCCCCCCAATCCAGTTGCAGATGACTCCTGGGCACCCTGTAGACCATTATTGATCCATTGTAGAGTTTCTCTAAAATGTTTTGTTTACACATAGGGAAACCATGCAAATTCCACAAAGAAAGCCCTCATATTGCATTACCTGGGAATTAAACCAAGAACTTATTCGGCCACAGAGCTGGAAGGTGAAAGACAGCAGCTAGACAAAACAGGATGACAATAAAAGTTGCATTGCAGTAATGGTATGATATCTTTGAAAATTTCAAATGACAAAAGATTTATTATACGTACATCTGATCTTCTATAATGCAAATGGCTTAGTTGCAGTTGGTAAATTGTGCTATATAAACTCGACCCCTGATTCTGTTCTTTGTCTGCTCTGAATACAATTTTAGTATTGTAGCTCACCGTTGCAAGTTAAGTAGTCTCTGCTTGAGACTACCAGTTTGGTTGAGTGCATGTTCATCTAAATAAGGTATTTTACTGACACAATTTTCAACTTTATTTTGCAAGTAATGCTACTGAGGAGGGCAGTCATAATGCACATTAGCACACTAAAACTGGGACCAAATGTATTTACATAAACAATAGTTGGATAATTTACTTTTGCAATAATAATAAAAATAATAATAATAATAATAATAATAATAATAATAATAATAATAATAATAATACAATACATGTATAATGATACATTTTTGTATTCCAGTTAACTGAAGTTAAATCGTTTTATTGATGCTACATTGCAGTAGAGTTGAAACTGTGAACAAATAACTGCGAATTTGTCAACTCCTCAAACATCCACTTATAATATGTAACCTCATGGCTCTTAATAAACGCTATGTGATGAATTAGGGCATGCTTCTCAAAACCTCAATTTTGAGTGGCACTCACATCACCATGAATCAATCTTTCAATTCATCCACCCATCCATCTATAATTCTTTATTGTCATTATTACATTTGTACCTGTTTTATATTATGTTTGTCATTTTTGTTTGTTTGTTTGTTTGAAAAATCTTTTTTTTTGCGTTCTAACTAGCTCAATGGTAAGATAAGAGATGTAGTTACATAATTGTCTGACTTTTATTTTAGCCTTAACAGGGATGATGTCCTTGTCTCCGACAAGTGTGAATAAAACACTGTCTTTCTGCATGAAGCATATTATGTAATAAATGTGGCAAATTCTAAGTTGGAAACCAGTGTATGACAGTAAACTCTCGATCGATTTATACAGGGAATAAATTGTCTTGTTTATGCATACTGAATGAATGGATCTAATATCAGTAATATAAGATACTAATAATTATCTGCAAAATTATTATTTGTTAAAAATGCACTATTATTGTTATTAAACTTACAATACTCCATAAACACCGAAGCAACTTCAGTCCTCACCAAGCCTTATATTCTTCGTAATTTAGTTTTGTCTATGGGAACTTTGGCAGAAGCGTCTAATTTCATTTTTATATAATGTGTTTATTAAATACAATATTGAAAATAATTTTGTACCATATTAAATGTTAAGGCTGGCATTGATAAGGATATAATAATATTTTCACCACTATGCTTTTACACTTTGAAATTTGTCATTCAACATTTAACCCAGTCCAAGTAGTGAAACAGACATTTGTCTTAAGCGGTGGACAGCCCTAGCCCTGAAGTGTCAAAGGAGCAGTTAGGGGTTTTGTGCCTTGCTCAAGGGTAATTTAGTCATGACCTGTTGGCTCTGGGAATTACACCAGCAACCTTCTGATTATAAATCCAGTTCTCTAACCAACTGACCAAATTTTATTGATGAGTGTCGTTTGGGTGGGGGGGGGGGGGATAATCCATGTTAATATTTGTTGCTTTAACCTATTTGTTAGGATAGAAAATTGCAATCAGTAACTAATGATCCTCTTGGCAAAACCCAACATTAAGCAAGTGAGCAATTCCAGGATTGACAGAGATTATGAAATAAAAGTAATTATAGTCATTGAAATAGAACAATAATATCCTGCATAATAAATTATTAATGTGCTAGATTAAAATAGGCCTATCTATTAAATCACTGATTTTTCATTTAATCTTTATGAGAAGGAAATACGATTCATAATCCTTTGATTTGCTAGGAAATGGGAAGCAGGATAATATATTTTAATAACCATGGTCCTTTTGACAGGCGAGCCATTTAAAACATAGAATTATTTACAGTGTAGTGTTGGACCAGTTCTTTTTTCACTAAGTGCTTTGAACTTTTTTTCCTCTTCTATTTTAATGACATTAGTCTTTAATAGAAGTTTTTAATTACTAATGACCATTAATCACTTTTAAATCTTTACTTTCATAGAATTTCATGTGATTTCATAGAATTGTTGTTAATGCATAAATAAAAAAGAAAACCAAATATGCTTCTGGGCTGGTATTTAATTTGTAAAATATATTGACAATCATGCATTATATGTATGTATGTAAGAACCTTTAAGTCTTTTCACATGTATTGGACTATCCACATAAATGGATTCAACCTGGGTGATATAAATCTTCCAACATACCCTAAAATTATTTTAATAAAATCATTTATTCCATACACATATATATGGAGGGAGGGAGATCAGCAGATAAAGATTCTAGATACCCCTTGACCCTTTTTTATTCTCCTTTCCAGTTTTGTATTTTCTTTTTAATAATTGTCTCTTGTTACATATTGAATGTTTTAAAGGGTTATTAGGCACAGTACGTTAAAAAAAAGCTCAGTACATTCATTTTGATCAGTTAATAATACAGATCTTTCTTTTCATTACTGGTTTTTGGTATGATGCAGTATGTTTGGTAAGGCCACTGAACTAAATCACAAATAAATGTGAAGAATGCTGAACTCAATAAATGTTTCTTATAACTGCATGCCAGGCGGCGGTCCTTGTGAGCTATCTTGAAATAGCTTTTAGTGTGCTTTGGCACCTCTAAGTATTTGAAAGCTGAGGCAGATGTGAAATTGTGAAATTAATGTTTATTTAAGGTCTTACCTTGCAATGGCTTTGGGGAGAATTGCACTGAGGCTGAAATATGTCTCATTAAAACAGTGTATACCTGAGCCTGTGTGTTTACAGTCATGAGCCCACTCTCAATTGTTCAGTGTTTTTGTTGGTTTGTCTAAACCATGTGATCAGCCATGGTCTCAATATGTGCAATTATGTACCTAGGAAACTTTAATTAGTGACCTTAACCTATGTGAGAGCTTATTTGATCATAAACATTTTGCAATTACATCTGAAGCGAACTTAATAAGTTTGCTGTTAAGTGTTGGCTGCCTTCTGTGGCCCAGTAAACCAAGCTAAAATTAATTAAATATTGCAGTTTTATGGCAGTTTTCATTGCAGTGAAGATAAACTAGAAAGGTTACATTTTAAATGCTTTTAGGATTTAAAGGAATAATTACAGTTCCATTAAAAGAGACCAGAAGGTCATTGTTTCAAGCCCTGCTACAACCAAGTTGCCACTGCAGAACCTTTGAGCAATCCCTTAACCCTCCATTGCTATAAAGTTGCTCTGGTACCTGCTACATGCTGTAAATTTACAGCATTTACAGCATGTAAATACACTGATTAAATAAAATTTATTTTACTTACAAACCTCATGTTTGTGTTTGCTGCATATTTGCATTTGTTCTTACAAAAGTCAAATTATTGCTATATATTTTTTAAATATAATTTTTTTATGCACATGTTACTATTCAATGTTTTGCTTCTCCTATATTCAAGACTGTTGTTAAAATAAGCTACCAGATACTTAGTACTAAGTACTAAGTTAAAATGAAGACAAATACTAGATAATAATAATAATAATAATAATAATAATAATAATAATAATAATAATAATAATAATAATAATAATACAAAAAGTCTAGCTATTCTTGTCAAAGAAAGAACAGAGTAGTGAGCTGACAGTGAGTAACCAAATTGGCAGACGTGTGATAATGTAGCACCGCCAGTGCCCAGCGTTTCCTGTGGCTAAATCTCAAAAGATATGAAAGATGTGACTGTTAGTGGAACTTGAAATTATTTCTTCTTCAGTATCTGGAAGGGGTGGGGAGTTCAGGAAGAGTGTGTTCACTCATCAAAGACGCTCTGAGATCTGATTAAAAGATGAATAGGTTAATGTATTTAATGATATATGGAAAATATAATTTTAGTTATACAAATGTTTTTTTTTCACTAGATTTGACAAAAAAATCTAATAATGATAAAAATATTTGCTGTTAAATTTCTTATATACTCATACTTAAATATATGTGATTAAAAAATGTGCCAATTGGTGAAATTTATTTTAGTTTAACTTGTTCCTGAGAGGTGCTGTTGTAGAATTAGTCCATACAATAGTGCATATAAAACTTACAGTACTAATTTTAAATTTGCTTGTAGCTATGTTTTAAATATTTAGTTCCCTGACTCAAATAACTATTAAATCTCATTAGTAGTTTAGTATAAAATTATTGCTATTATTACAGTGTTCTCAATGTCTCAAAATTTAGGATTTGTGTTTAGCGATTTAACTTTAATTGTTATTATTATTGCATAGCACAAATATATAGTTTGATCACTTAGACAGAATGTCCAATATTTTTAATTCTAAAGTAGTTTATCATATGGCGAGTTGATTATTATATCGTCAGTCTATGGAATTTTTTTATGCTGTTGATTTGAACTATGGTGTATGTTGACATAACCCATTTCTGAAAAATAGATAAACAGGGCACATAAGTGGTCATAATCAATAAATTAATATATTAATCCATTTAAATATCTATATATGTATCAATTTACATTTTCCAGTAAGTCTTTTTAGCCATAAAGTTCATAGAAATGTATCCGGAGCTCCATGAAAAATGCAGCAGGGCATATACCTGGACAAGAATGAAAACAATAAGTAAGGCATAGGAGCACGGAAGCATCGTGGCCTCAGTATTTTGGTTAGCTTATCAAATGGGTGGGTTTATTTGAAACTTGGAGTAGAATCCCAGAGGTGGCTTGTACCTCTACAGTTTAACATAGTAGCACAATAATTATATGGGGAGAACTTCGTAACAGTAAGAACAGAAAGACTTCTTAGAAATAAATCAAACAGCAATAGATACCAGGGTTACTTTAAGGACATTATCTAAAGGCTCTTTGGTAGTCGAGACATACACCCTATCAAAGACCTGCCATAAATAATGGGATAGTCTGTCAACATCCAGATGTGCAATTATTGTAGACATACATCAAAAAAAGACCTGCAGCTGTAACTGCTTTAAATTATTGAATAAATCTGATATTTTATCTGATATTTAGTCTGAGTTTGTGACTTTTAATGATTTTTTAAAACATTGTTTACAACCTTTAATTTACCATCTTAGAAGCTGCACAGCAGTGACTCTTGATCCCATATTTGGTGGAAAAGACTTGTTCCTTTATTCATGGAGACATGTAGTGAGGTTAATTGGAGCTACTGAAATTGCTCTGTTTGTATACCCTTTGATAGACTGGTGACTTTTCTTGGTTGTTTCCCGGTTAATCAGACCATGGGAATGATAATGTGGCAGTTAAGCCACCAATGAATAGAATGGATGTATTAAAGTTTCAAGCAAAACAGGACTAGATATTCCTAAAGAAGCAGGCAGTGTTACATAAGTGAATATGGAATGAAAATGTCCCAGTCTGTTTGATGTTTATTTACCTTGAAATGACAGATGAACTAAAAACGCAGTGACATTTGAGAGGAATTTGATTTTGTGGCAACAATTTGCTTTGTTCTCCTTCAGGGGAGATTTAGTCTGTTTGTCTGATGAGTCTGATTAGTTCTACGAGCTTTTTACTTTTAGCATAAATTGCCAAGTATTTTTAACTGCAGTTCATAATTTAAACAGTGTACACATTTTAGGCTATGAATATCAACTTGCAATTTCTAGACAGATTGTTCACTTCTAAAAAAACTTGGACATTCCAGCATTGAACTGTGTCATTGCTTACTGATAACAAAATCATATTAAAGTTAAAACTTGGACATCTAAGTGGCAAAGTAACATATATTTCTAGCTTCCAGACACTGGGATTCTAAGTTCAAAACAGTTGGCTGGACACCCCCACAATTGGCAGTTCCTGTAGCACAATTGGCCATTAATCTGCTGAATGGAGGAAGAACAAATTAAACTAAGCTGTAGTTTTCCACACTATATAAGGACAGTTAGTAGCCCAAGCTGCTGGTAGTAACCCCCCCCCCCACACACACACTGCAGAGCCTTTGTGTCACCCAATGTGCTCCTCCAACATTTTCTAACTACACGTTAAAGCAATGGAGATCACATGGAGAAGCAACACTTGACTGTGATTTGTCATTATTTGTACCTTGTATACAGTCCTACTTAATTATGGTTGTTCAACATGTGTGGTTAAAAGTTCATTTTCTTGCTCAAAATGTACCATATATTATTGTTTTATATTTTTCGCTTTAGTTTTTTCTTCTTTGGCTGCTCTTAAGATTGGTATGTTTTACAATAATTACTTGTTTCCCTTATGCTAGGGTGTATTCCCTCCGAATAAGGCTTTGTGCATTGTGTAAGGTTTTGCTTACCTAAACGGTTACAAAAGTGATACAATTATTGACATTTACTTTAGCTTCAAGGTTTAGTCTTTTTATGCCAATTAGGTTTATGCCAAATGTTATGTATGCCAATGCAGTGTGTGTCTAAAAACATTTACATTTGCCAGTTTATTACTCATGTCTCTTACAGCTAGGGCTGTCCACAACCAAGGATTTTTCTGGTCGACCAGAGGTCATCATTTACTCCAACTAATCGACTAGTAGTCGACTAAAAATACCATTTTGACCGGGATACATATTTGTGAAGTTTTAC
>JAOTRQ010000025.1:2935295-2945983 GCA_028565875.1 Hoplisoma paleatum
ACAGGACAATTTCTTTACCTGAAAAAGTTATAGTGTTATTTATTGATTAGCATTACTTGTTTGAGAGTGGCACAGTGACTAAGTGGGTAGCACTGTTAATTCACAGTCCAAAAATATGCATGTAAGATGAATTGGTAATACAGTAACTTTGTGAGTTATAATAATTGTGTGTAATTATAACCTGTTTTCTTTTGATGGTAACTATAGTGTAAAACAGTGCATCCTAGTGGCTTTGGTGGCATCCAGTTGACCGCTGGCAATGCTGAATACTACATGAAAGAGTACTAGAACAAGACTGCTCCACTTGTGGAAGTGATTGAAATGAAAAAAAAATTGAAAGTAGGTAATGTGAAGTAAGTAAACATAAGTATTGCAAATAAGTAATGCAAGTAAAGTCGGTGAGTGAAAGCCAGTAAATAAAAGTAAGAACATCAACAAGTAAAAGTACGTAAAGTTAATAAGTAGATGTCAGTAAAGTGAGTGAAAGTAAGTTGCATAAGACAATAGAAGCAAAGAAATAGAATAAGCAGGCAAATTGATAAAAAAGTAACTGAAGATTAACAAAAATCTGCCAGAAAAATATATTTAATTGGTCTTTAAATAATGTGGATTCTAAATATGACTAATTGTAACTTTAATAACATTTTTAACTGTTATTTGCATCTAGATGGTCTATCTGGTATGTCTATTAAAATGTGATCTCTTTCAATGACATGACATCTAGAGTATAGTGACATCATAAACTATAAAAACATTCTTAGTTGCTCCCCTATCGTATGTGACATGTATAAATATTCCTAGCTGGGCTATTAGATTTTGCAATTTTGAACCTCAACCAAGGTCAATGTGACTTTGACACATGGTTATTTTTCACACACAAATAGCAGAAGATAGCTTTACTGGGGTTTTAATGGAAATGGTGATGGAATTGACATCTACATTAGATCTCTGGGAAGGAAACCAGACAACTGTGCTTTTGACCACAATTTACAACTCACTTATGCCCAAGTGCAATAAAACGAAAAACATGAGATACCTTCTTCTGAATGAAGTATCTAAGTTTATACATGAAAAATTAATCAAACTGGTATAAGTACTACTACTTATTTGATGCAGTAAGCATCAAATATGCTTGAATTTATAACAGGATCCCAGTATTTATTTCACAATTATATAAAAAACTGAAGGACAATTTGTATCTCTAGTTCATGTTGTTGCATGTTTTTTTTGGTCTGTCAGAGAAAACTGGAGCACCTGGAGTAAACCCATGCAGACACAAGGAGAATATGCAAAATCCAACAGGCCTGTCTTACATGGGGATTGAACTCAGGACCTACTCGCTGTGAGATGACTCCTGAACCAGTGCAGGAACAGTTTCACCTAGTGGGTAGAGCTGTGGGCTAGTAATTAAAACACTGGGGTATCAGACCCCAACTCCTATACACGTTGGGATATACGAAGAAAGAATTGCAATTGTTAGAGAATGTACATCTGGTATTCTAGAAATAATAGGTTCTTCCAGGTATGCAATACCAAGACAACACACCTTTCAAATACAAATATTTTAGTCGTAGTTAAACACTAATGGATATTCTGGACCATTGTGCTATTGTCAACAAACAAAGATTCCTCTGGCAACAAATATTTATCTTATATTCATCATTTTGCCCTGTACACATTGCTGAAATATGCCGGTTTATACATAATAAACTAATAGTTTAGCTCTTCTGTGTGTGCATGCACAACGCCCACTGTAATTCAGCTAGACTGTTACAGACGTAAATACACACATGACATTGCCCACTTTAATTCTCTATTCAGAATTTTGCGAAAGTGAGCCAGCACCCACATGTGTTTGGGTTAATAAGATGACCCTTCCCTTCTCAATTAAAGATTTTAAGGAGCGTAATTCCCAAAGTGTATAATGTGAATATATATTACAGATACACCTCAGGAGGGATTGTTCTTGCTAATTGATGCAAGGTAGAAGGTTGCAAACGTAGTTAGAATATTTGGGTCATTTTCTTAACAGAATGCAGAATTAAAGGCCAACTGATATTCAGCTCCTACTTCTCAATTAATCTTAAACTTTTCTATCAAGGGAAGCATGAAAAATTTCAAAACTAACTCTTAAGACGATGAGTAATGAGCACTAATATGCTACTCAGTGATATTTTTGGATTGGTCCTCTATTAAAGATTAAATTCAACATTGTGCTACAGAATAATTGGTTATATTAGAGGTTAGATCTTAATGTGAGACATTAATAATAATCGATTGTTTATAATAGTTTAGTGTTGGTGTTCATTTTCCTGGACAATGGTGTAGAAGATATGTTTGGTACCCATCATAAAAAAGCAACATCAATTAAAATGTGAGCATTTTATACAGATATTTTTTAAAGCAGGGGTCACCAACTTGGTGCCCGCGAGGACCTAATGAGTCACCCGCGGGCCTGTTCTAAAAACAACTCATTATAGTGACACTTACCAGTAAACTGCTTTTTTTTCGATATTCATTTTTAAATCACATGCGCATTGGTGTAAATTAGAAAATTACAATCTATGTAATATATTGTATCGATCGCCTAATGTTATGCGTTATGTGTGTGTTTAATGTTATGAGGTGCTCTGTTCACATGTTATACTGCTTCGTGTGTGTGTGTGTGGGCACTAAGAGGGGAGGGAGGAGCCTAGTGCAATTGTGTAGGGAGCGAGAGAGTTTTTGGGAGGTGTGTGTGTGTGTGTGTGTGTGTGCGTGTGTGCGTGCGTGCGTGCGTGCGTGCGTGCGTGCGTGCGTGCGTGCGTGCATGCGTGTTCCGATGTTTCAGGCAATGCTACGAAGAAAATGATGGTGGAAATGTAACCGCGACTTATCGAAGGTGTTAATACAACTTTTGTTTACCGCTGTCTCATCCTATCCGCACGACCGACAGACGTTACAATATATAATTATTTATTATTTATTATAATTAATTTAATAATTATTATTGTGATTTCACAAGTGTGTATCAAACTGGTCGCCCTCCGCATTAGTTGGTACCCAAAAAGTAGCTCAAAGTAGCTCAACCCAAAAAGGTTGGTGACCGCTGCTTTAAAGGCATTAGCAAGATAAAACATCCAAATTACATATTTATCTCCCTGTGTGTGTGCATGTGTGTAGGCTAGTCTAAATTCTAACAAGCCACATAAATGCTTTTTCTGTTATACATTTATAATTATTACTTTTAGTAATGAAAATCTTTTACTTTTTAGAATTATTTTATCTCATTATTTAAATATTAATATGTATTACTCATTCATTTGTTATACAAGCAACAACAAAAAAAAAAAAACATTTATGGTTCTCAGCATATGGTTGCACTTTGCTGATAATACACGTAAGGCTCAATAGCTCAAATAGAGAATGCCCTGAGTGGTATGAGCCCTCAAGGAAAGTGTTAGCTCTGCCGATACAGTTCAAACCATGGAGTGTACTGAAGTGTGGGTAAGGAGCACCCAATGTGGTTTTCGGTCAATTTGGTTACCCTCTGGAGCTCTTTCTTGTTTATCACAGTGCTGCTGTAAACCATGTGCAGAGGCATTATGTAAGGATACTCTCTATGGTTAAGTGTTAAAAGGATGCGAGCAAGAAAAAAGACTGTGTTGGTGCTGTTATGATTATAATAAATAGGAATTGTTTGTGGCACCCTTCAAAATACTTTTGCTATTTTTCCAAGGTCAAAGTATCTTTTAGAAAAAAACAAGCATTTTAAAAAAGCATTTTTTAACTATATTTAAGGAAGCTTATTTTTCTGAAGTGCTTTATTAAGCAACTGTGTGGTGTTCTGCTCCCAGGTTAGTTTCTTGTTTATGTGGACTCCATGAACCTTGTCACACTGGTCCCACCAAGGATAATGCCCCGGTGGTTTTGTTTTGTTTTTTATCAAGCCTATGCCAATCCTCTTGGGTTTGTACTTGTTAGGGAGCAGGTTATTTTCTCTGCATCCCACTAATAGCTGTTCTACCTCATCACATTAACTGGACACATCACCCCCCAGTAATACACCACTATATGTTGTCATCCACATGCTTAATGATGGTGTTGCTGGTGAGTTGGGGTGCAGTCTGAGGTGCAGAGGGTGAAGACTTAAGGGAAAGGAAGGAAATCCTTCATTCAAAGGCATGTGGAGTCTGCATTTCAAAATCTTTTTTTTAATTTCCAGTTAACTTAACTTGCATATGTTTGGACTAAAGAACCCTCAGAACCCTAAAGTAAACTCACAGCAACAAAAAGAGGACATCCAAATTTGACACAAAATTGATCTAAACTACCCAACTTGGTGGTTAAATCCAGGACCTTCTTGCTTAGCCATCCCAAACTACTGACAGAAAGTAACTTAAACGTTCAACCTGAGATTCGAATCATATGCTATATAAAATAGGTATACTATCTTTTTTAATCATTTATTCTGATTTGTACAATATCTATACGTCATGTGTATTACTGCAGTTTGAACAATAGCATTGGGTAAAGACAGTGAAGAAGTAATTTAGCCTGTCATGTGCCATGAATATATTATTAAATAACAGTTAATAATGATCTGATGTTTATGCCTAAACACAGAGTTATATTTATATATTATCAGTATATGCAGCAGTGTTTTCAGTGATTATTGGGACAAATAATAGAAAATGTTCTGGTGCGTTTGAACAAATGTAAAATTTGTCTGGAGGGCCCTATGTTTGATCGATTCATGCTTTGTTATTCATTTTGTATATTATAGCCTTTTGAGTTCTTCCAGACACAACAATTTACTCCCACCATTTAAAAACATACAAAATCGCCCGCTTGTAATACCACATAGGTGTGGGGTAAACAAATAAATGAGTCTATGTGTGTCCAGTGTGTATTCTTCCAGTGTGGGCTTCTGGACTCATCCTGACCTAATCTGGTTTATGTAGTTGTCAGAGATCAATGACTGAATGACTATCCTTTTGTTATGTGGAAAAAAAAACATTGTGAGGAATACATCAGCATCCTAGCACTGGTCAGTACCCATGCTTTGTGTTTGTTCTTCCAGCCATACACACAAACAATGCCTCTGCAAACCAAAACAGCTCCTAGTAGTGATTTAATTTCCCTGGATGGTTCTGGCTTTGCTACTTCAAGAACACCAGCAATACTGTGATCCCATCCTGTTGACATAGTGCATAATCACTCCCCCCTTTCCATAGTGTTTTCTCAGCACAAAAAAGAATGGAAAGGACAAGAGTAGATCTACTGGGAAATGACACATTATTTTTGAATTTGCTGGTAACCTCAGGCTGACAATACCGAGTACTGTTGAAATGTAAAGCTGTACTAGAGTTTTGTGAGACATTTGCTTTCCTCATTTAAGGCACATTACAACAAATGTAAGCAATTACTGCTTTCATAAAATAGCCTTTAACAATAATGATCTTGATCGACTTGGCAATGGATATGTATGTAAATAGACTGTATGGTTAATTTGTTCTCAGAATCATCTCACTATCATGGGGTGTTACATATTTACAATTAAAACCACCACGGCCTTTAAGAAAGGTAGGCGAATGCAGTGACACGAAATCAATTAAACAGCTGGCAGGTTATAAATTAATTTCCCTGAGACTGGACTAATATGGTTCTTCCCTGTGGTTTTAAATGTTTCATCTCACATCCAATAGCAAATGTGGTCTTTCTTGATTTATGCACATCTTTAAAAATGTAAATAATACATAAAGATATAGAAGGTGTGCATATGTTTAAATGACTGTACTTGTAAAACTTAAATGAGTTCTTCCCTTGTACTTAGTTGAGCACCCCTTCGCTTTCATGGCCTGCTGCTAACTTGATGCATATCCATACACCATCTTCTAGCACGTATCCCATTTCTCAAGGGCAATGACCTCCAGTTCACTAATATCCTTAGGTGTGTATGCTGTGACTGCCCTCATTAAATCCCACTAAAGATTTTCTGCAGATATCAAGTCAAGTATCTGCCCAGAGTCTTCCAGGAGGTCAAGTCTTCTGATCTCTCTTACCCTCAAAACACAGGTTTTGAGCATCAGAGGAAACAAAGTGCCTTCAGAGCAACAATGCACCATCACACCTTACTAAAGGTAGGGTGTACCTTTCAGCATATGCTTTGTTTCTCATTTAGACATAGGCCTGAGATGTTTCGGGTTTTGTTTAATTGCTCCATAGAAACCGGTAGGGTTAAAGGGTTCCTTTTTAAATTGACAACCACACATCCAGCTCCAGCTGTTTTGCTAGAAACATTTTATTACCTTCATAAAAAATTAACAAATTTCCTTTGTTAAACAGTTATCTTTGCAAGTTTTAAACAACTCTTATTTTACATGCACTCAAAAGTCACAGGCAACAAATCACTCGCCCATCCAGATTTTTTCCTGTGTTTATCTCACACCTAATGAAACCCTTGGTGAGTGTAATCAGGTGTGGTTGAGACAACATCTGATTTGCAAGTGTGTGAAGTATTTCACTTGATCTTGATTGATTGGTAGCACATTCAGACTTTTTAATTTGAACTGGTCCAAAGTGAAAAAACTTAAATTCCACCTTTCTGAAAATATCAATAACTAAATTTGTTTGATTGTCTCCAATACTACAAGCTAAAATCTTTTTATTAACATCCTTACTATAAATGACTACCATTGGCGAAACACTACAGGCTACACTATTGCTATGAAATTCACACTGCAATGCCCATCAGAATGCACAAATTAGATTTGACTACTTCTCACAAATTGCCTGATTTGATTTTGTTAACTTTGTTAACTCAAACATTCCCGTAGCATCGATGCATTTGCTCATAAAAGCGGAACTTGAAACACATGGAACTTGATTTGTCATTGCTCGCCGATCATTGGATAATTTAAATTATTTTGTCCTGCCCCCGGACACTGAGCATGGGATGAATAGAGATGTAGGTGGGTCTGGAATCAGACTATATGCAAGATGATTGGAGGATCAGTTTTGATTGACTGCTATTTTGAGATCTACATCATCATTCTTGGCAATCACTGATTTATGATGTAAGCTGACAACAAGGTTTCCCTTTTTGAAAGACCAGCAGCTGCCACTTCCCCAATGCTAAGTGATAAGTAATTATATTATTGTATTATTAATTGTATTTTTTTAGAATTTGTAAATTATTTTTAAAAAAAATTAATATTTGCACAACTATAAAGCAACTTAAAAGCAAGATAGTCACTTAAATGTGAGCAAGCTTTGATGGAGGCAGATAGTGTTTGTTTACTCCTCCAGAGTCCTTATTTTCCCAAAAAATATTTACCCTGATTCCGACAGAGGTGACTTTCGACCTTTGATGAGCACTTGTACTCGGATCTGTTATCGACATTGACAGGAATTTTGAACCCTTCAAATGTTGAGTAAGGCTTGTAGGTTACACTCAGTCTCTATTTTCCTAACTTTCACTCACTCACTCAAATACACAATGTTTTTTCGCCTATCCAATTTAGCAAAGTCCTTGAAGCTCTGGACTTGAAAGGCACTGCACTTCAGCACTTTAGAGGCAACCTGCTGCATTATACTGTTTTCAAGGCAGGCAATTCATGGTGCTGCATTTTGCCCCTTTTTGTTTGATTACCGATTCTCTGCCTTCCAAGCACCACTGTGACATGTTTTAGTTTGTACTTCTGTACCTTTTCTGTCTTACCTACCAAATAACAGTATTTATTATGAACTTCACCAAATCTGCTGTTTCCTAAACTTGGTTGTACATTATTGCACATTTCACATTACAAATTTTCACAATGTGACCAGATTTACATTTTAGTCTTCTGATAATTACTTGAATTTTCCCCATAATAAATCAAACATATAAATTACCATTTATTTCATCATTAAGCTACACTGACTCCTCAATTAAAATTAAATCATTAAAACTGAAAGACTAAAAAAAATCATTTAATATTATTATTAAAATAGCTAAAATATTTCTTGCAATAGATTGCTCATGCTGCTCAAATGAAAATTGTTTCGGCATGTACATTTTCAACATTTGCAGATGCATATACTCAACTTTGATTTACAATTACAACACAACACGATTTTGAGCACTTGAGAGTTAAAGTGCTCAGGGACCCAACATGGTAAACTTGGTGATGGTGGGGCTTGAACCAATGACCTTCTGGTGTCTAACCCAGTACATTAACCCCTAATCCATCACTGCCCATCGAGAAGTATATTTCATACTTGTTTCATACTATGTTGCTAACTGTATTATTAATATTAGTGTTACATGGTTAGTTTGTTATTGTTACTTATCCTATATAGCTGATGAATAGGGTTTAATTCTATATGTGTGACATTATTTGTGGGATTTATACCCATGTAATATTTTAGTTTGTGCTTTCATTATTTTATATGTATCAAACTGTATCAAATATAATAATGACGCAGTAACCACAATTTTATCACTTTATTTCCTTTTTTGATGAAGAAGAAAATGTTCAGCTCATAGAAATTGAATTTCAACACTAATATTAATAGATTTTTTTTAATTGCTCTTTAACTATGTAGAATTAATAGTAGTTAACCTACAAATGACCTCCGTAGATTCAAAAAAAAAAGAAAAGGAGTAAAAAAATATTTGAGAAAGTTTCACATTGAATAGAAGACTCAAATTAATAACTGTAGAAGAATTCATCTTATTTCTACTCCTAGAATCACACTGTTCAGATTAGATGGTTTAGTACCTGAACATGAGAAATCAAGTGAGAAATGAGGTGGGAGATTGAACTCGATGGTCAGCAGGTAGCATCTAGAATAAGACTAGGGCTTTTTTTCCTGCACAGGCCAAGTTGCAGTTGTCCAATGCTTATTTTGTGGGCCCATTTATTTGGTCAGCACTTTAGGTTGGTTCAGTGCTCGTCAAAACTGGAATAGTCAAAGCCACGCACCCAGAACGACAGCATTCTCCAGTCAAGCATGTAAAAAAAATCCCTTAGATATGTCATTTTAAGCACAGCACTGTACTGCACCTGCCTCATTGCCTGGTACAAAGGCTCAAAATTAACATATTAATTGTTTACTAGTGTCCTCATGGTGCATTTATGAGTGCAGCCTGGAGCGCCAGAGCCTGCATTTGTGTATGAGCGTATGTCCTCATCCGCACTTGTTTGGGTCTGTAATCAGAGCGTCTTTAGAAATTTACAAGAAGTCATTAGCAGTCAAGGCTATTGTGCAGCCGTTCTGATTTCAAAGGTGCTCCACAACAGCTTGTAAAGTTGGGCTTATTGAACTGAAGCACTTGAAAGAGGAAGAGAGAGAGAGATGTTAGGTTCATCGCATCCTGTCACGGCCCATCTGCTTCCTTCTTTGCTCCCATCATCAGCTTTCTCTGCAAGAAAGGAGGGTTTTGAACATCAAAGCTATCAGTTGAAAACAATTAGGAAGAAATTCAGCAAAGGTTCACAGCTGGAAGTATAGACAGAATGAACCCATTGTCAAGTTTAAAAGAGAAAAATATATAAATAAATATGATTTTATATTTTGCATTTTTATCCTAAACAAAGTTGAATAAGAAAACAATGTTAGCTTGTATACAAATTTCCTAAAGCACAAAAATAACAGAACCAAAGGTCTCGAATGTCAAGCAATTGAACGTCAACACCTTGCTTTTATGTATGCTATTACAAACACTGCTTTGCATATAGTTAATCAATAACTACATAGTCTCAAAATTTTTACCAGCCTTTAAAACCTGAACTCAAAAATATGACTGTAAAACCTTGACATCACTGTTACACATCTATGTAGCCAAACACCCTGGGTAAACAACAATCACTATAACATGATTTAGAGACAAAATAAACTTAAAACTTCTACAATTAAGACCAAAAGTAAAACATAATGAATATTTATTTTTGTACAAACAGGTCATCCAAGTGGTCACATAGGGTTGTTTCATGAAAGAAACCTTACCTTCAAAACCTTTGAAAGTTCAAACATTTTTGGGGCATAACTATTTGGTAATTTTATCTAAAAAGTTTTTGTTTTTTGAGGATTGCTAATTCTTTCTAAAAAATGGAATGTACACCCAGTTTGGATAATGGTTGCATTCATTTTTAGCTCATTGTACATCAATGATATAGCCCATCGTGTAGATGGATGGATGGATGGATGGACGGACGGACGGACGGACAAACAGACGGACGGACAGACAGACACATATATAGATGTGAATGGATCTTTAAAAGGAATAGAGGCAAAATATCCGGATGACTTCAAAGAGACATAATTTACATAAACAATCATTGATTGATCATCCTGCCTATCTCAGTTTAATCGTATTTTTTATTGAATATGAATTAGACATGTCAATTTGCTGCAGAGCAGATTAAATGTATTATATTAGAAAATTTTAATGAGTCAAACATGCAATCAATTTAATTGTAAATATGAATGCAAAACAAATCAGTATTGCCATTTCCAAGGTATTAAAATGTCAAAATCTGATGACACCGATTTACTTCCATAAAAATGTTCCAAAGAAATTCTATACAAGTCGGCCTCTGATGTTGACCTCTAATACACACCCACACAATTTGACTGAAATCAGTGTGTCTTAGGAACTCTCTCTCTCTCTCTCTCTCTCTCTCTCTCTCTCTCTCTCTCTCTCTCTCTCTCTCTCTCTCTCT
>JAOTRQ010000025.1:2963103-2975337 GCA_028565875.1 Hoplisoma paleatum
TTTTTAGTGAAATGGTTGGTCGTTATCCGAATTGGACGCTATCAGGGGCGTTCGTTAACCGAGGTTCCACTGTAATGAATAATTATTATTCTTAGTTGTAATTTAGTTTTTTAAAGACTATTGTCAGTAATAAACTAATGATTTTTTCTAGTGATGATTTGTGTTAATTCAGTTATGCATATTAAATCACTGACACTGAAATTGTTTACACTAAATTGTGTCACCACGACAACTAGTTATTATAACTAAAATAAGTCGTTTAGAATTCATAAGAATGACTAAAGTTCCAATTCAATTCTTTCACCCATGTCACTTCTAGAAAATCTATTATCTGTTGATTTTCCACAATACATTTCCCAGTGCAGTAAAGAACAGAGCTATCAATGTTTCTCACCCCATATAGATACAGGTTTAAAGTTTTCACTGCCATAATTCAGTTTCCGGACTACCTGTCTGGCTGCCGAGTTGAGTGTTCATCATCTTGTACGACAGCAGGAGGATGAAGTTCCCCTGTCCTCTGACTAAAAGAAATAAACCTGGATGAAGAGATATCATGAGCGGCGGACATGAAATATTGAAAGTACAAGCAAGGCTAATTTTGGCTATTTTCACACTGGAAGATGAAGTGCTTTACTCCTTTTCACTTTATTTAAAGCTGTTCTACTGCCAACAGCAAATTACACCAGTATTTGGGACTTTAGTTCAATTAAAATATATTGAGTAAAAATTATATGAATCAATAAAGTTGACAGTAAGTAGAGCTCTAGTGAATAAATCCATTTCAAGTTGAGCAAGACCCTCATCAAGAACCCTGCAGGGGTTTTCCAGTTTTCTTCCACAGTCCAAAAACATTAAAAGGAGGTAAGTACACATTGTATCTAATGTGTAAACCATGTTAAATCCTAATTAATAAACTAACACACAAAGCACTCCACTTCCCTACATTTTTGTGAGAAAAGTTGTGTCAGCAAAAGTTATGGCATTCCCTTCACCACAAACAAAGAAATTTTATTCAGTACAAATCAATGCACTTTAGTAGGCAAGTCGGCTGAAAATTCAGACAACCTTTTATTCAGGGAGCAGGCTTGGGATGACATAAAATGTTGTCTATGTCAAGAGCTCTGTAGATTTTCAAACAGAGCCATAGATTTTACAAGACCTCTGAAGGTGGTATGTGGGAGCATGACATTATCAGCAGGTCTGTCAATTACAGTGTGTAATGAGGTAGATCATCCTACTGCGCATCCTGGGGCCATCTCTTCTCCAGGTAAAGAAACACATCAGTGAGTGGACAAAGACATTATTGCCTAATTTATGATACTTATTTAAATTCATAGGCTTAATTTGGCTTTCAGTGTAGTGATATACTTGCTTTTTGTGTCAAGAATGCAAGTCATAAAAAACACACCACATTAAGGCAAACACAAAGTTTGGAATGAAGTTTGAACCTTATCTTTAATCAGACAGAATGGTGTAATAAAGATAATAGGTGTGTATTGGCATGTTTGTGTTCTTTTTCCCCATTTTTTTGTACAACAAACTAGGGAAATCAGATTTCCTGCTTAGGGCCTTGCAAAATCACAGGCATTGGCAAAAGCTATATGAATTTAGCCTGGCTGCAACTAATTAAGACTTAAAAAGAAAAAGTGGTTGTCGTCTTCGATTTTGCAGCGTTCTCAGAGAAGAAGATTGTAATTGACTCACTCTCCCAAGAGAATGCAATGAGGTGTAGGGAAAAAAAATCAGTGCTGTGATTTGCATTCCTTTTTCTTTGTGTGTATGTAGCCTATTTTGACTTGGTTGTCTAAATTCATTATGGAATGAAAGTATGTTTGTAAATTTAACCCTTCAAAGCCAACATGTACCTTATGTATTTAAACATGTGCCAGTCTGGATTTTAACCCCCTCTCCGAGCATAGAAATCTTCAGTGTCACTGATACATTGAGTAAATTCATCCTATTAAATCAAACAAGCTCATTTGATTGTGGATTATATTGTAACTATATTATTGTATTATATATTATGCATTGTATATTATATACTCATTTTATAAATTATACTTATTATTTCATAACACATTTTGATATTTAATATATTATCAATCATCACATTCTCAATTAATCAACTATTAATTAATTTTGTAATAATAATTTATCAAATAAATAACTTTTGTCACTAATAGTTTACTAATAAAACAATGAACATGGTCTCTATTATTTTACCATTATAGAGGTCTTGCTAGCATTTAGCAGATACTTTTTACATAAAATATTGAAGCAGGGTTTTCCAAACCCTGGGTCATGACCCCTAGGTTAGTTGCAATCTGGAAATTCAGTTGTAAAAAAATGTAGATACAAATCTGACAAAATAGTGAGGTGTGTGCCACTGAATTGCAGCAAACTTCAAGACCTTGTCCACATGAAAACAAAAACAGTATCATCTCAGAAAATTTCCATAAATATGGCACTATATTAGAAAGAAATGCCCACATGGATGGATTTATTAGCACAAGTGCTGTACAATGTATGACAGGCCTGTTGGTAGTGTTGTTATTTTGTTGCCTATGCTCACTAACAAAAGTGAAAGAGTAACAACAATAAACAAAAACAAAAAAGCTTTTACATGTGTAACTGTAGATGCTTACATCTGTTGTTACATCTGAGTAAAGTTGGTGGTTAGTTTACCCAAATGCAGATTTGTCGCATATCTACATTTAATGTACACTCAGTAACACTCTGCTTTAATGTGTGCATATATGTAGGGACACAGCATTTGAAATTAAATGGCGGATGGCACAAGGAGGGTCTAAGAAGTTAAAATGGCTTGTTTTTCCTGACATTACAATAATTAAAATAATTTACAGTGAACGAATAAATGGATGTAATCCAAACTTGAAGCGTTAAAAGGAGCAGTAGAGACCTACATAGAAAAACAAAAACATGTAAAAGATAAATTTTGTGTAATATGTCCCCTTTAACCCGACGGAGAAAAAAGTCCTTCAGTAAAAACATTTGACTATATTTATGATCAGAAAACAACCAACATTATATATAGTAATATAAATAAAATGCAATATTATGCAATAGATATACATTCTCAGAAGTATGTTATTGCACCAAGTATATTTTATTTGTTTGCTGGTTAACAACTAATCAATTTCGTTGATTAACTGAACTTGGTTTAAGATTCTCTGTTGTACAAAACAGTTGGTAGTGAACAATGTAGTTTACAGTGTGTCCAGAAGGCTGCTGATTACTATGCACCACTGAATCATTAAACCTGCATGTAAATGTGAGTACAGACACTCGGCAAACCTGCCATGTGGCATTTAAATGATAGTCCAAATGTATGTGGACACCTCTCCTAATGAAAAATTTGATTCTTTTGCAAGATTTGTTGCCATGTGCATAAACATAACATACTATTTTAGTCATATAATATGTGCATAGTCTCCCATTTTCCTTCCAGTTATCACAGCCAGATATTCCACTGGCAGATTTGTTTTTATTATTATTATTATTTATTTATTTATTTTTGGCAAAAGTGCAAAAGTTTCAAGGAAAAAATATTTTAATTTTATCGCTTTACTGAATGTGCTAGACAGTATGACCAGGGTTGGTCAGAATTTAATGAAATGTATTCCATATAGTTTTACTTGTCTTTGATGGAAATTGTAGTTTACTCTTATACAACTATTACTTGACATTCTGAACATCTAGTTAAATAAAAATTCATCTTTAAGAATTATCCCCCAGAAATCATCATTACATTACGCTGATGCTTTTATCAAAAGAAACTTACATATATTAGAAACGACTTATGATATATTATAAATAAGAATACATTTATACAAGATAAAATAAATACATACATAGATGTTTATGAGAGTAATTGCTCTTAGAAGCGCTCAGTACTCAGAAGCTTCCTGAAGATAGTGAGGGGTACTCCTGCTCTGGTAGCACTTGGCAGCTTGTTCCGGTCTAATTTTAAAAACTGATAAATGTGACGTCACATTTATCTCACTGCACTTTTATTCTATTTCCTTTTAATGCCTGTCATACTTTTGAGACAGCAAAGGTAGCCAATCAGCATCAAATACTTGCATCTCTTGAACGTGGGTGCATCTTACCTTTTAATTTTGTATATTACAGACTGTTTGTTGACGGCTGTTTTTACCTGTGATTTTTGAAACTTATGATTAACATTGTTTGACATCATTGAATATTTCTCATCCAGTTGAATAGAGATATATTCACCTATCTGTTATGGCCCAACTGTTTCAGTGTCACTTCCTGTGGGAGGCATTGCATACCATGTGAGCTAGACAGAAAAGATTGTTGCTTTGCATCTGACCTTGGGGCTATTGAGGGATTGGGCTCAGCATGAATCAAATGAGAAAAATGGTTTTTTTTTTTGCTCCTCTATCATTGCTGTTGTTGATAATGCCACTGTAACCATGTAATGCCTGTTGGATTCGGGTCTGCTACATTGAACGTAATGCAGCATATTTCCAAGGTTTTTTTCCCCCTTCTTTTCTATCTAATGATGATTTATTTAGTCTTTGAACTTCAGCTAAATAACTTATTTTTTCCTCTCCCCGGAAACATAAATCTTCCAAGTCTCTTCTAATCTCCTCCCCGGATATTGGGAAAGAGAGGTCACTTCCTCATATTCTGCATGTCAGTTTTAATAGGCTATTAATGAAGACACATGCTGGATCCTGTGGTTAATAAGACGCTTGTCAGGTCACAGCTTCCTGCAGGAGACGTGCTGAAGAAGCACTGAGTACGCTGCTGTTTCCCGCTCAACAAGAGGGGGACAGGGTGTCAAAGCCGAATTACTCCTCATTATGGAGCTGGATGAGCCAGTAAATCACATCTCTCCACACTGGCAACTTTCCGCCGTCATCACTCAGGATATCTCCGTTAGCAAGTGCTTGTGTCTGCTGACCTATAAAAGCCTGCTGCTACATCCATGGCGGATCACATCTGAAAAGCTAGGATGAGTGAGAAAAACAAAACTCAGATGCTGCAATTGATAGCTGTGCTGTACTCTATTTTGGCATCAGTGCTATTTAAATAGAAACACTAGTGTAGTGTAGTGACTGGTAGAGCATCGCTGCACATTTCTGCGACACAACACCTCAGGGTGGCTGCAGGATGATTTGTCCCTGCCTCACCTTGGATAAACAGGTGAAATCCTGCCACCTCCATTTACAAATGGCAGTGTTGCAACATCTTAACATGGGTACGATCCTTGGTTGAAAAATGACGTCTCAGTCCATTACGTCCTCGCAGCGCAGACTGCTTGTCCCATTAGACGCTGCTCGCCATTGCGACGTGTTACTGCAAGCACCATTGCCATTTATTTCACAATCGGCCAGACGAGACGCTTTATATTAACAATGTTCTCCTTGATATATGCCCCTCTCTGATAACCATCAGCATAGCCACCATGTTCATTTGTTATCGGATTCAGTTTCAGATGGCGTTTAAAGAGAGGACTCTCGAGACTGGTAATTCCACTTGTGGCTTTTATTTGTTATCGTGGATGTATATCTCTCTGCCAACTTGGGTGACCGCACTTGCCAACATGCTGCCAATTTACTTTTTAGTTCACCTTAATGACCTCAAGGCTGAATGGGATAAGGATGATATGGAGAGCTCTTATGGCTAGTCAGAGTTTTGTAAATAATGTAATCAGCTGTACACTGTGGTATCTTCGTATTAATTTGTTCCAAACATCAATTCGTTTCTGCCTTTTTTAACTCAACAGCAAGTTTTACAATGTCCCACCCACTTTTAATGTTTTTTCCCCCAACTATGGCTTTCATTTGGTTGATCAAGTACTTTTACTTTTTATCATTGGTTGTTGAAAATAGTCCCGAAAATAGCAGCTCATGAGAAGTATTCTTCCTATCTCAGTGTCATAACAAAACGTTTTTCTTCTCATTTACCACACTGATACCTGATGTTGTACATATATCATTTTAAATGATTAATTTGTATAACAATGTAAAGACTATACTGCATAATGGTGTTCATGCATATTACTTATTTAGATTTTACTCAATGGTTACATAAAAACCTGAGAATATATGGCAAGAACATGCCAATACTTCTAATTATCTTCTTGCTGTGAGGGGCCAGTGCTACCTACTGAACCAATGTGCCTTTCATGTGATGGACTGCAACATCTTTAACCCTTAGCAACTAATAGGTACAAACGGAATTTACTTGTACTGCACTTGGATGTTGTCGTGCAGTGTTAGCTATCAGGTTGCCATTCAAAAAACTATGAATAACTATTAAAAAATATACAATATATAAGCAAGTGGCTAATCTGACTAAATGTATTCTTTTATTTTCTATTTATGATATTATGATTAAATAATAAAAAACATTAACCAAGCAACGGTCAAGAGGTCTCAATTTTAAATTAGGAATCTGCCGCTGGCTGATAAACAATATGATATGCATGTCCAAGTGTTTTAAATTTATGTCCAAGATTGCTGTCTTTCTCAACCAACGTGGATGTCAAATTCACATAAAAGTAACTCTGATTCTTTAGTCACTCTTCTGTGTTTCTCTTTCCTCCTACAAAATGTCCCTGATGTTAGAAAGTGTTTCTGCAATGTGCAGAATGTTTCTGGGAACAGTAGGAGGCAGTTAGTGAAGACTGCGTCTTAGTGAAGAAGATTGAATTATTTAGCGGGTGACATGAATTGGGACAAGGCGTTTATTCCTAACAGTTAGGTAGCGGACTAGACTCTGGACTCTGGAGGGAGGAATCTGCTACTTCATGCCTGACCAGCATAACTTATTCATCGAAATAAATGAATATATGAATACATAAATGATTAGTTTAGTATTACAGATGTCTGCTATGTTTCGGAACAGCTTTTTGAGAGGGTTTGGTTTGCTAATACCCACTCACTTGTCCCTTAACAATAACATCAGCGCTTTTGATGCACATGTTGCCATGTAGAGCACATGGGGGGAGGCCTTTAATTGAGTGTGTCACATACACCAGTGTACACCAGTGGATAATGTTAAAATGCTACAGCTCTCAGGTGTTATTGTACCACTGTTAGTGAGAGCTGAGGCTTGAACACCCCTCAGTCACCTACTGTACATCCCTTACACACATATTTAAAAAAAAGATTTAAAGCACACAAAGGCAGGACTGAACACATTCAGTATTTGTGGTTATTTTGGAGAAACTTTTTTTAATAGTTATGGTTACTGAGTGAAACAAACTCACTAGAGTATGACCTCGGCTGACAGCAAAACAACTATTGTTCTTTTATCTAGGTATAGTTGGTGTATGAAAGTTCAAGCTTCATAGCACAGATAATAAAAAAAGTCTCAAGAAACCTGTGTTTTCAATTCCGTGCTGTTGAACACTATTGATTTTGAGTTCATCACTTGCCATATTGATTGTATCTCTTAAAAGTAACCTGCTGAAAATGCTAAGCAAAGAATGGAGCCTCTTATTTAGAAGGTCAGTGTTTTTTTCAAATGACACAGTCAAAAAAAACAGGAATGTTTTTGAACTCAAAATGTGAATTAACAAGTGTATAATTTAAACTTGTGTTGCATTGTACAACAAAGCAACAACAATACAACAAAATGCAGAAGTGCAAAGAATGGTTATTATTTATTGGTGGAAATGTTTTTTCGCAAGTAATTAATGTTAAGCTTTTGGCAAGTATAGATGGAACTGTTTTTGTCCTCCAGCATTGTAATTTTGTTTTAGGTTGAATAGCCATGGGCTGTTTCTTATGGATATTCAGTACAGCCCTTAGGGCAAGGTCATGCTGCAGTCGTCCAAGGTACTTCACTGTCATGGAATATTTTTCTTTAGGTATTATACTGACAAAACATCAACTGACTACATGCTGAAAACCTTGAACAAATGTTCCAGTTTTCTTTATAGAACTTATTTTCTTTTCACACCTTTCTTAACAAATAAGAGTTGAAATTTGTGTGAAAAAAATTGATTAAAATGTTTCTGAGCTGGACATTCAAAGTAGGGAATGTATATCTAGAAGATGTATTAATTTATATGAACAAATATGCTTAATTAACACATGCAACTTGAATAAAAAAGTTTAGATCTATTTTTATGCTAAATAATAATGGAATAGTAATTGATATATAAACCTCTGTAAACAATGTCATGGGTTTTTTTTTTTTAAGATTTTAACAGACAGCTAATTCATATGTGTCTGTTTTTGTTTGTCTATGGAATCTCTGAATCATTCAGAGCATCTTATTTGATTTTCTTTATGTTGGCCAATATTGTAAAATAGTATGCGCCTCTACATTTTATTTTCTATTTTTAACGCTTAAATGTTTTACACATTTTATACTTACATTTTAAATAAACATCCTCCTTTGATAGGAAACAGGCAATCAGAAATCAAATGCCACCATGTCTCATATCTGCTAATTAAATAATTATTTTTAGAGGATGGCAGCATCTACGGAAACTGTAACACTTTCTACTTATTACTAAAGGCTAAGCTAATTAACCAACCTAGTTATTTTTTGCTAATGTGATACTGTCGTGAATTTAATTTGCAATCCTTCTATATTGCTTCTGTTTTTGCATGTCACATTTTCAGATTATCAAATTAATTTCCGTTTGAGATAAACCACATTTTTGGTTCAGTAAATTATCCATTATCATCCACTAAAAAAATATTGGTTTTAATTTGGGTTATCTTGAATATTAAAAGTAGTTCGAGGATCAGAAATATGTCTGACACTTTTGCAAAAATAGAAGCAATATAGATGGATGCAAATGAAATTCACACCATGACCGCATTAGCACATAATGAACGAGTTGGTTAATTAGCCTAGCCTTTGCTTTAGTCATGAGTAGAAAGTGTTGCAGTTTCCGGAGATGCTGCCACCCTCTAAAATTTATAATTGAAATACCAGATATGCAGCATAGTGGCAAAATGTCTAGCATAATCTCTGAGTTTCTCTTGCTCTTTCATCAGGGAAATAAATGCATGATAGACAATCTCATTATTGTGTCTTCACCGTTCACAAGTGGCACCCAATTGTTCAGTTGAATAACAGAGAAGTGACTTGGCAGAAAAAGGGGGACATTATTAAACACAATTTTTAGTGTATGTAAACATTAATGTGATGTGATTGGCCTAGATGTTGTAGATTTTGAACGGGCTACATAGTGGGTCATAGTGGGGGTTTTTCAGGTCATAATAGGATATTGTGATTTGCACTATATTTTGGCATAATTTTTCTGTTGTTTCTTCTTTGACATATTGCACAATTCACCTGCATTCTTTGTATATGTATCTAGGTATCTAGAGGGTTATTCGGTTTCTCCGATCAATGTGGCTGCAAATTTCCATGCACACACATGGAAAACACGAAAACTCCACACAAAAAGGATTCTGACTGCCCCACATGGGAATCAAGCTCGGGACCTACTTGTTTAGAGACCCCGGTGCTACCTGCCTAATCGTAGTTTTAGCCTATGTAGGGAAACTGAGAAAAGCCACCACCGTGCAATGTCTATATAATGGACGACTGCCTTGTGTTCTTTGCTTGTTATTTGTGTTTTTGCTAATGTGCCTTACTAGTTTTAATTCTTTCCTTGTGTTTTTAAGGAAAAATGAGGAAAAATGTTTTTGAGCTCAGAGGCACCTTAACAGATGAGAAGCTGTCATATGACCTGAAGTAAATATCTATATAAAGACACAATCTGTATGTACAGGGACTTGGTTGATAAATTGCATTGAGGAATGCAAACAGGCTTTTCTCATTTCTATGGAAATAAAGAACGGATTACTGACTATAATTCATAGGCCACATTCAGATATGAATATTTGTAACCTCTGCACACCATGGGCATAGCTAGGTACAATTATCTTTAATAACAGAAGTCAATAGCACCTGTTGACTTGTGATGATTTGACTTTCATCACATGCTCATTTCAATGCAGAGAGAAACACTCAGCCTGCTGTCCTTTTCATTCAAACCACACTAAAAGTCAGCCTAGCTCCAGCAGAGAGTAAACCCAAGCAAGCCGTATGGTGCATCGATACAGAAATGCAGGTAGTCGTGCTCCAAGCTACTTTGTATCGATAGATATAAACTAGCTCCCAGAGTTCATTTGTTCTTGCAGCCATTAATCCACAGCCAGCTATCTTCCATCCCAGGGCTTAGCGCTTTCTTTTCTTTCTTTCCTGGTTGGAGATTGGGGACGCAACAGGGGGCAGAGGATATTCTGGAATACCAATTGGCCTCACTGAAGGGGGTGGAGCACAAGATCTTGATTATAGATTTTGTTTGAAATGGGTGTGTGCGTGTATGCTCATGGAAAAAAAGGAACCTCAATGATAAAAAATGGCCTTAATGCTATTGCTATTTTCAACACACAGAACTGTCTGCTCAGTCATTTATTGCTCTGTGCAAGTGCCTACCCAAGACATTTGTCGGTTAATGTATTTTTCCTGTTCTTTTGATAAATTGTTCATAACAATCTTGGTTGGAGTTCAGATGTCCCAGACCAGGCTGTGAACCATCTGAATCAAACTATTGAAAAATACCCCATAACAACAATATAAACAAATTATGTATTTTTTAGCAACAGTGTGTTTATTTAAAAAAGAAATACAGACAAAGAAAGTGGGGAACGAACAATACAGTTTCAAAATAAAAAAGTAGTTTTATTTTATTAATTAAACTAACTGAAATTCCAGAGGGACATGAACAAATCTCGTCACCTTGGCAGAGTTCGAGCTCACTACTTTAAGGCACTGTCTAGAACTCTGTACCTTGGGTTCCAAGATAGTCACATCACAACTGTGCCACCACTTGGTAGCCAAACAAAAATAACTTAATTCGCTGATGCTGCTTTGTGCTTAATGCAAAGTGTGTTACATAAGTTCTGACTCGCTAGGCCTCGAGGACACCAGTGATATTGGGAGAAGACTTACTGGCCATATAACAATTATATCTGTCTCTATTTAAAATTAGCACACTTGTGTTTATTCCATCCTATGTAAGACATAACTCAGCTACTAACCAGCTTTCTCCTACTTTTAGCTTGGAAGTATAGAACATAGCTATGATCCCTGACCTATCATCGCTTGTAAAATCTGCTTTGTTATACTAGACTGCTACAATGTGATGGCTAGCAGCAAACCTACAAAACGTGGATTCCCAGCTAACCTTACATGAGACAAGTAACTCCGGCAGATATAAATGAAAATACATTTCAGCAAGCAAAGCTAAATAAATCTTTGGGTGGGATGAAATGAAAAAGTTATACATCTTTACCATGTAGGCGTTGGAATTTGTTTTGAAAAACCAGTCATTTATTTCCACAATAGTACAAAATTGTGCATTAAACTAGCGCCTGTATGTTTATGATAATTTAAACAGAAAGAAAATCAGAACTGGAAAGTAGAACTAGAAAGTTGACATAGTTTAAGTGGTAAGCTTGCAGTCGGATTGCATTTCATTTTTGGCTGCATGCAAAATGTGAACATGCTGCAATGTACATGCACTTCACAACTGCAGAGATCATGATGTTCATCAGATTAGCGCATGCATTTGATTTTGTTTTGAGAATAACACTGTTGGTATTTAATGAATGCATTAGCAAGAGCAGGATTTTTGCACCTTTTAAATAAAGTCATTAAAGTTACATATTCAGTGAAACAAAACCTTGAAACAAAGGTGTTTGAATTGCTATGCAGATCTTGTTCACACTGTATACATTAAACATTTATTTTCATCTTCTGATTTGTCCTTGTAACACTTTATTAAAATTTTAAGACTCATATCTAAAGTGTACACTTTTACTAACTAGATTTTAATGTGGCAAAATATAAATATATCTTAAAAAAACTCATTGAGAGGAACTGGTGGCTCACATCCTCAACACTGTCCTCCCAAGGTAACTCTCAAATCACTAAAAGGCAAATACAGAACATTAAATTTAAATCAAGCTGAAGAAATGCATTTTTAGCAGGAGGAAGCTCAAATGAGCAAGAACCCTTACATGTTCAAAGAAGCATTACTAAACACAATAATTAGCTCATTTGAAGGATATATTCCTCTCTACAATCCCCTGTCCAGACATATCACACGTTAGTATTGCAAGGACATGAACTACAAGCAAAACAGCCTTAACGTGCATTTGTGGATCAAGAAACTGAATGTTTTAACCGATGTTTTTGTAGTTT
>JAOTRQ010000025.1:2975437-2986520 GCA_028565875.1 Hoplisoma paleatum
TGTGTGTGTGTGTGTGTGTGTGTGTGTGTGTGTGTGTGTGTGTGTGTGTGTGTGTGTGTGTGTGTGTGTTCATGTGCACTGGCAAAGACAAATTTTTCATGCGTGAGAATACTTGGCCAATAAAGTCTGATTCTAATTCGGATTTACTTAAATTATATTATAAAATGTTTTTTTTTACTTATTTCAAAGTGCTTTAACCCTGGTTTTTACTACTAATCTGCTATTAAGACGTTGTGAGAACAGCTAATAAATCAGTGTTGGATTGGTAAATGAGAGACATGCTTGAGTAAATTATTATTGTAAATGCCAAAGGATCAGCTAGGCCCGTTTTTGTGTAGGCTCGGACAGGTTTTCTGGTTCTAATGTATTTGGTTTTTAAGATATCAGACACATTCTAAATTTATATCGTCCAGACCGGCTATCCTCACGTAACATGAACAATAGAGAATGTGTGCTTCACAACCTGTGCACAACCCCTACAACCCTCAGGTCCTCTATACATCTTATACTACACTCGACATTGGTGTAGACTTTGGGCACATGGACTTGCTACAGGCCACGCCCCTTAATCGACCCAATACACTTCCATTCAATTTTGGAAAGTTTGAGTTATTGCTGCTGTTCCAACACTAAATCGTTTGTCCCAGTGGTGACACCCTGACATGGGTGCAGAATTTCAGTACCCACACCCGCCCAGTGGCCACACCCCTTTTTCAGCCACATTATTTTCCATTCATTTTTGGAAAGTTTTAGATAACACCATTTGAAATTAAAATCTGTCTGGTAAAATGATGAGATGCGGTGCAGGCTTTGGAGAGAATGTAATCAGAATTGTGTTTTCTTCAAAAATGGATGAAGTAAAGATGCAGAGCTAATATGCATTTTACAGTTTACTGTCTTTATTTTTTAAAAATTATATTCAAATTACCACTAAATATTTTTTACATTAATCCGGAAGCTCTTGGTTAAATTAGTCAATTATGGACGGAAAATTGCATTTCATACCATAAACTCTGAGAAATATTTATTGTACTGGACAGCTTGTAATGGCTCAGGTATGAACAGAAGACAGAACGTGCACACCTCTTCCCTTTGACAGCTTCAATATAAAAGAGACTGTTGATGTCATAACCTGAGTCTTATTTGTCTGATGCATGGAGTTTGTGAAGTTCATGCATTCATCTTCAGTAGCACAGTGTTATTTATCTCAGTACAGGTGGAGACTCAGAACGAAAAGTTTAAACTCTAGACCTACAGATAGATCAACCCATGTCAGTTCATCAGTGTTGCATCTAAAGTGGTATTTTTCAAATTCAGTAATACACAGCATGTCTGTCCACATTAAGACATTAGCCATGAGCACAACTAAAATTAAGACCAGGATCGAGACCATTCCTTCCATGTTTTGACCACCCCAAACTGTGAGAGAAAATTAGATCACCCACATAAAATCCACAGGCAAAGGGTGACCATGCAACCTTAACATAGAAATGATCCAGAATGCCTCACCTTAGGATCGAACCAAAGGCCATATTACAGTAGTGATGTGACAATGCTAAACACTCAACCCAACTATTCATATTTGCACAAATTAACAATTATCTAGGCGATGACGTTTTATTATAATCATTCTAAGTATAAATTTTCAGTAAAATAATTTGTTTCACCAGCTCAGTGGGGCAGCCGTGACCTGGTGATTGGAAAACTGAGCTTGTGATTGGAAGGTTGCTGGTTCAGTTCAGAGAGTTTGTGCCCGTGAGCAAGGCATCAAACCCCTAACTGATCGCTGGGAGCTGTGACTAGAGCTTTGTGCTCAAGTGTGCGTACTGCTGCCCCTTAGTGTGTGTTTACTAATCTGTGTAAATGTGTGTTTCACTGCACGAATTAGATTAAATGCTGAGAAATAATACATATGTGTGTAAAAACCACAATGTTGAAAAGTGTATTATAATTCTAAATTTAGTGCTATTTAGCAAACATGTATTTAAGGTGGCTAACAAATGTGATTATAAGCTATTTAAACAATTAAGAGTTAACTGTCAGCAATTACTTGGCTGTTGGAGCTTAGGCCAGTAATATATGTTTTTATGAGGAGTTCCAGCTCAGTGTTTAAGGGAGAGATCAAATGTGGTGTGCAAAATTATGAATCTTTTCTCTATACTGTCCCTTGAGGTATCAGTCAGATAGCAGAGGTTATAATTGCCTCAATAATAAAGAATCTTCTCTAGCCTCTTCCCAGAAAGAACAAGCCAATCATCGTTCGCCTGCCACCTGTCAATCATCATACCCAGCCGGCCAGATAGCTGATGGGGAAAAAAAACTATGAAGAACAAAGAAGTTTGAAATGTCAGCTCTGGTGTGGATACATGCTTTACTGCTGCACCACCTGACCCCATATAGTTTATATATATAGTCAATGAACCGTCTTAGGTCTCCAAAGTAGTCATGGAAGAACCAAATTATAAAGTTTTGTGCTAATAACTGAACATAATTCATCTATATGCCCCACCACAAATGATATCAGTAATTCTGATCACTTTTACTTTTATTGAGTTACTTTAGTTTTTACTTTTATTAGCATTCAGAAACCCTTCTTTTCTCATTACTTAAATGTTGCGAGGCACAATGTGTAAATAAAGCTGAAGAACATATTCTTGTGGGCGATTATAAGCTGTAATAGAAGTCATTTTGAAGGGATATAGAGATTTTTTACAGTCTCTGTATTTCTTTTTTGAAACCAAGTAAGCTTACTAAAGAATTATTAAAGAATACTTGTTGGTTTTGGACTCGGACAGAGCGCAAGTGATCCAACTGACAAAAAAGCTAAAATGTAGATTGGTGAGAGGGGGTGGGGGTGTAAAAACCAAATCAAATAAATAAATTTGGTATATATTTTGACATATATTTATAATGTGTTTGGCATCTTTTTTGCTAATCATTGCTAAAAGAACAAAGATGCAATTGCTGTGCTATTAAAAGTCATCTTTTAATGTTTATGAAGTATTGTGATTTCCCATTTACCTGGAGACTAAAAACTTCCTTAGTTTGTATGTGTTATATTAAGTTCTGTCTTTATAATGCAATTATTCTAAATCTTTATGGTGTTCAGATTATTGATTAACTATTAATGATTCTTTTCATTTTTCTTGCAATACATGCAATAGTGAAAGTGCTCACTACTAACATCTAACTTAAATTATGGTTCTTATCTGATTTAATTAATACTTCAGCAGTGAATTTTTAATAACACCATTTTTTAATTATAATTGTGTTATTCTTTTACAGAGGTGGCACGACGTCTAAGTGCATAGCACTGAAACTTCACCGCAAGAAGTTCTGTGTTCGATTCTCGAGTCGGCCCGGGGGGTGGGGGTCTTTCTGAGTGGAGTTTACATGTTCTTCCCATGTCTGTGAGGGTTTACTCCGGGTCATCCGGTTTCTTACCACAGCCCAAAACCATGCAGGTAAGGCAAAATTGAAGATATTGTCCATAGGAGTGTTTGATCCCAAGTTGGAATCTCACTCCGTAAAAAACACACCAACTATAAAACGTGAAGGCTGCCTGATGTACCGCAAGGAAAGGAAAAGAATAGATAGACAATTTTACTGATGCGTCGTTGTACTCTACTGATGTGGGGGATTTTCTTGATGAGAAATGCATGGATGTCTCTGGATGTCATCTTTAAAGCATTGCTCTAAAATCCATATTGACCAAACTTTTTATCTTCACTGGTAAAAAAATATGTTAAATGTTAACTTTAAATAATATTTTCATGACTACCAAGTACAGTGATGGTGAATAAATGAATATACATCGTGCCATTGCACATATATAGATGTAATGTTCAACAATATTATCGCTTGTATATCCCAAATTTTATAGATGTTCAGGGTCAGCCATCGCCTAGCGCGCCCTGGAGCAAACACTGTTGAAGGTCTTGGTAAAAGACCCAACAGTGACTGTGTAACTGGGCCTGGATTTGTACCTCCAATCATTCAGTTAATAGACCAAAGCTCTACCCACTAGTCAATACTGTCTCTATATGATGTGATGCAATATTGGCTCGATCTGTCCAGTGTCCATCCACTAAGATGCACTGTCCTTTTGTAGTGTGATGGATTTTACACAGTTTTTAACACAGAAGCCTGAACTAACAAAGAACATATATTAAATTTAGTGCTGCTCTTGAAGAGATTTAGCTTCTTAAAAATAGTATATTCTAGAATGCTTCCTTATTGAAATTAACCAGTCATTTTACTGTACCCATGTTGACGGTTCATGCTTAGCGATTGGAGGCTGTGTGTTTATGCTTTTCTTTCCAATAGCTGTGTGTGAACTATGTGCATTGTTCTAATTATGTTTACCTCACCTTCTGGGTAAACCTAAATAAATTATTGGTTTATTCAAATTCAACTTTCTAGATGTTTGTTCTTGCCTTGGGCTCCTATTCTATCTTGTATTCTCTTTTTTGTTGCTGAATGTTTTACAAATGTACTCAAATTAAATTAAACAGGATTCACTGGTAGATGATCTACAACTAGCCAGTTATGAGAATCAATCACAAGAATGCCATTTATCACTTGCCAGGTGTGCAAGATAGATGCCCTGGCAAGAAAACAAAGCAAAATAAACAACATCTCAAATGTAACCTAATAATGTCCCACAACCAAATTAATCACACCAGTAATTTTAGTGCATATTTATTACAGTATGAGGTTGTTTTGTGTTATCTTGGAATTAGCGCTATTACAGCCAGATATATCAAGAGAAAAGAAACTGTGCTTTTGCTTTTGGTGGACAAATAAAGGAAGTTTTCCCGATAGCCAAGACAAGAGCAGCATACGTCTTAAAGGTCTGAGATTTACAGTGGTTTGAAAGGTCACAGTCTGCGTTTCACAGGCAGCAGGGACTTGTAAACGACTCCCCTTATCAAATGTTAATGCTTCCAGACCCACATTGCTTGAAGGACGAGGGGGAATAGCCTGTGTCTTTGAGGTCTTAAGGTCCAGCAGAAACAAGTAATTTAATTTGCATGAAAAATCAACTGCTAATTGCATCTCGCCTCTCAGAAAATCTCATGGAGTCACTTTGTACTGTAGTCAGAATGATGGGAGAATGAAAAAGCCCAGCTAGAGGTCTCTTTTAGTGTGATGGTCGACATGATGATTGAAGTATCATATACGCCAGTAAAGCATGTGAATCAAGGTACCTATTTGATTTAAACCCATAGCACCTGAGCAAAGAACAGGCATGTCATACAGATCTGAGAGTAATGGTTTCACAATAGGAGCCATGTCATGTCAAGTGACTTGTGCTCAATAAGAGCAATAGAATCATGCTCTGATATTTTTATTTATTAGAATTTTGAGTCCAGTGGAGCAGCGTGATATTCTACTAGCATGCCAGTGCTAAGAGTCTGAACTTCATATGTCGAAACTCAAAATTGCCACTTTTGGTTATACCATAACCAAGCCACTAAGATACTTAATCCAAAAAGACAAAACACCATTTAGAGCAATTGAGGGTCATTCACATATTTCAAGGACCAAACAGTGGCATGTTGATGGTAGTGGAACTTGAACATGCGACCTTCTGTTTTTTAGCCCAGTACTTTACCCATTAAACTCTAACTGCCCACCAAGTGCATTGTAGTGCCAGTCCATGGAAGAAGCCAAAACAAGTAACAGTTACTTGAATGTAAATGAAATGTGAACAATCTCAGCTTCATCTTGTGTATTAAAAGTAAATAACTTTTTATTCCTGTATAGGTAAATAGGTCAGAATATCATAAAGCATTACAGAACCTTAGTGCGCTCATGCTGTGCTATAATCGCATGTATGTGGCCATGTCCTAAACCACAATCATCTGTGCTGCAGTATGTAAAATAGAAACTATCGAAGCTCTCTGGTGAAACGGTTTCTATCACAAGGCCCTCAACTCTTAATTGCTTGATCTGTATTCAGTCGCTAGTGTATATTATATTAGGTGTATCTCATGTTGCGCTTGCTTGTTAATGTTGTATAGATTGGTATTGTGTAGCTCATTCAAAGTTCAGAGTTGTATCCATGACATTCAGGTTATATATGGTATAACCAAATGTGGAAAGAGTACTACGTACTATTACTATAATGATGTGTTGCTGTTGATTAATGTGTGTTACTACTGATGTTATTTGTAATTTATTTACATTTTTATTTCCTATTTTTTGTACACTTTAATGTAATTTTCTGTACATTCTATGTTTTGCCTTGTGTTGCAGCTTCATTTAATTAGACCTGGTATAATGTCCACTAAGAAACTCTGTTTTAATGGGGTTTTTTACCCAAGTAAAGTCCTAGTTTAAAAATGTTCTCAATTTTACTAAGAATAAATTTTACTGATTTGCTGTTCTACTAATAGTACAACCAGTTTTTTAAAGGATAAATTAGAAAAACAGTTGATTAGATCTGAAACATTCACAGACGTGTAATTTGTTATTTAGATCACATCATCGCAAAATACATTTTGAAACTGTATTACCAGTGATTCTCCAACCACAGTGAACCACAGTCACTGTTAAACTCTTCAGAAAAGTACATTCTTTTTAAAAATCATCGAACATCTTTTGTGTACACGTCGTGTACTGTGTTGCCAGATTGCCAGTTTATAAAAAAAAGGAAAAATATGGCAACCCTAATCACTAAAGCATTTTTGCAAATGTGATCTTCTGTGATTCATTTTTTACTCAGTAATGGGTAAGTACAATTAAAGATACATGTTGTGAAATCTACTCAACAAGGGCATGCCTTGTGAGTACTGTACATTTATAGACTAGCAGTGCCACCTATAGACTAGCAGTGCAATGCTTTGAACTTAAATTGGTGGAGGGCATGAACATGGGTTCCCTGTGTGAACCACCATCCTGATAATATACTTGTTCACCTGCTGCATTATATATCCTACCCACTAACCAGTGACATGTTAAAGAGATTTCCGGCCTTTTGCACATTCACACTACTACTCCCAAGTGGGGCTGTAGTATCTCCAATTAGCCTGAGTCCTGTAAACGGAGAGAACATACAAACTACACATAAAAAAAAGAAACTCAGGACCTTTTTATTGCTGTGAGGCAACAGAGCTACACAATGTACTATATAGAACTCAAATGACAAGTGATAGTCTGTTAAGCACTCTATCTGGGCTGTTAATCTAGTGCATGAATTAGAGCAGGCCAGTCTTCATACCAACCAGAAATTCAAAGTGCTAATTAACTCCTATATCAAACACGCCATATAACAGAGAGAGAGAAAAAAGGCAGAATATAAATTTGATCGTCATTTAAGTCAGCAACTTCAGAGCAACTGATTTCAGCCTGGTATTAACAAAGACATTTTGGTACAAACACACTGCAGGCTGTGGTTTATATTTGTACACGTCTTCAGATATAAAGAACAGTAATCGTATGAGCGTTAATTATACACAAAGAGCAGGTTGTCCAAACAAAATTGAGGCGTACAATGCAGACTGCCAGACACTGCTATAAATCCACAGGCGTTTCACCCTGCTGTTGCTACACAATTGCCCTAAATGCAATGCATTTTTTTTTCTTTCAAAAAGACATGACTGCACCACTTGGAAGACAAAAAGACACCCCGGTGCCTTATTTACCAGGTCACATTGCCCCCTGTTGACCATTAGATGCATGTGTAGGCCTTAGGACTTGAAATGGCCGATTTCAAAAGGCCACACAAGTCCTGAGAATTATGGAGGCATGCCATAATAAGCTAAATGCATTAGGCAACAAACCGGGCTAATGCAAGGCCGCCAGTATGAAAATGTTAGGCATGCTGCCAAACAGCATGGTTTAAAATCAATCCTTATAAAGCTGTGATTTTGGATATTTTGACAGGATCTTTGCTGTTAGCCAAGTTTAAATTATTTACCAAGATCTTTTTTCTCCAGAAAGGAAATGACATGCAAGTTCACAGCTTCAAATAGAGAAGTAGATGCTAAATGGCTGCAGCAGGAGCGTATGGATTTCCTGTCTGGGCGCCGGTGTAATAGCACAAGCCGGGAGAGATCCTGCCCCATGCACTATGTAGATGAGCCCCTGGCTGTAATTGAAAGCTGGCTACTGCAAGACACTGAGGAGCAATCTACAAAAGTGCTTATAAACAAGACAAGTATAGAAGGAGACATGCTAGTGGTCTTTAAATAACCTCTGGTGAACTGCTAAACAACCCTGATTGCTAAAAACATGGAGATAAAAAGAAGCAGAGAAACTTGCAGAACGATCAGGGGATGCTGGAATTGATACACTTAACTTTGCTTACTAGTATCAACCCTTGCTCCTCGAATTGGTACTGACCAGGAAAATTGATGATCCACGAGCAAAGGTGCAGCATGTTGTCAGCGTTAACTTGCAGTCGGATTGTATTTTCTAAGGTTGTGCTCTCCTTTCTGGTAGTGTTAGCAGTCATGTTAAGTTTGCACACGTAGTCTGGGCTATTGATCGAGTCTGGCGTGAAACGTCCGGTCTACATAGTCGTCCAATCTGTGTGACGTTAGTGGATGACATTCATTCTGGGATTAGATACTGAGTATTTGTGCAGTGGTTGTGTAGAGGACAATATGTAGCTGATGAACACGACAGTGTTTCCAAACTGGACAAGAGAGATTCCATTTACACGAGGCTATTGTCACCAGCAAAAAGCCGAGAGCCGTGGGCCCACTTTTCTCTCTTGTTAAGCCAAAGCCAAATCACCAGCCCCCGCAGTGTGCTTTTTCAACAAAGCTATGTGCTGCCACTGCTGCTGATGTGATGGCTTAATGTTTCGTGGAAGACATTACTGCCTCAAAGGGAAGACGGCTCTTTTCTGCTACCCAAACTTGATTCCAGTCACTTTTCAGCTGACATTTCAATTGTTAATTCTGGTTCAGATAGAAAAGTGTCACATAGATGGGCACAGTGCATCACAGTTTGTGGCATCACAATATTATGAAGGTGATCATAATGTTATACCTGATAGGGGTAATTGATAAAGCACTAAAGACAGTGAAGCAGGAATACATGTGTTGTGTTTTTAACAGCTTTAGACATTTTTGATTAATTTAATTGTTGATGGATTGCTAACTGTTGCCTCTTTTGCTCCTCAACCATCAATTGCTCAAAATTTATGTGTACTGGTAACTATGTCACTTTGGACAAAGGCATCTGCTAAATTATGAAAATGTAAATGCAATACCTGATACTCAAAATAATGTGATAAAGGTAGATTGATAGTTAGAGCATTGCATACTACAAAAAAGCACATTTTATTGTCTATAAGGTTATTATTTTTTTATTATTATTATTTTTACAATTATGAGGCTGGTAGTGTGGTAATGTTTATTCATTTATTAGGGTTTTAGCATTACATTTTACACATATTTATTACATTTTTAACAGACACATTAGTTACTGAATAAACAAGATAAACAAGGTTTTGGTTTGTGGAAAGGAAACTTGAGTAGGACCATAGACATGAGAACATGTAAACTCCACACAGAAGGGCGCAGATCCATTGTGGAATTACGGTTTGGATTTTACACAAACATTCTGGCTACCTATAAAAATGGCAGTCCAGTGCTCTTTTGGCTTGCACCCAGTATTTTCTAAACACCCCTGACCAGTACAAAGTGGTCAAGGTAAATGTAACGTCATCATGACACTGAAGCAGAAGATTTGGAATAAAATTCAGCAACCTGACAGTGGTGTATATAGTGCACTAGGCAACAATGTCTCACAATGGCTGCATGCACAGCAGAAATCTAGTCTACATTTCATAGTTTTCTGTTGATCTTTTTGTTGCTGTCTTTTAAATAGCATAGTTTTTGTTAATGTTATATACTGTTTAGAGGCCAAAGAACATTTCAAAACAGCATTTTCCTCACTGTGATAACACAAATGTCAAAGTTATTTGCTAAAGCCCATCAATAAAGGAGCTATTGATTTCAATGTTTTATTTCTCTCATGCTGCTCTCCATTGGGAAATTAATCATGCTCCAAGATGTCATGTAGCCAGCATAGATCACCACAGGTTCTGTTTGGAGATGCAAATAACCATTGCCTTTGTGTTGAACGAGCACCCTTGGGCTTCCGATTTGCACAAGGATTAATGTCGGTCAGCACTTGAATTAGCAATCAATAGCTTTCCCATCGTGTAGGACATGAAGCAGCAGAATATTTGCTAATGGATACAACTGGAACTCACTCATTTGTGTAATTTCACAGAACTTGTGTCGTAAAGTCACATCATGAATTTGAAAGAAAAAAGGTCATGTAGAAAAATATAATTTCATGCATTCATGTGAATATGATTGCTCAGTGTGGGTATCTAGCCTGAACTCCAGTACAGCTCCAGTTATGGATAACTTGCAGATAAAACATATTAATTTAATTAGGTTTACTGTATAGTAGGTATATTGTTAGTGAATGCACAATTCAACCTAAACTAAGCTAATCAATAGCAAGAAAACACACAAGACCATCATGAAAATAATATTCACTGGTAATTGGATTGTTCTTTGTTTTTAAGCAGACTTGGTAGAGACAAGGTGGTGAGTGCATGATGCTGTTTTGCTAAAAAATACTTCACAAAACAAAAGTAGTCAAATTTATATTTGAAACCAGAATTTTTTAATCAAAACTATCTGTGGCAGAGATATGTGGTATGTATATTCTATAATGTCAGTCTGATGATGTTTTACTTATTTACTGTTTAACAAAACCGTTTTGACGTCGCTACATGATTGAAATGACCACCAACTGCAAAAAGGCTGGTTAAAGTTAAAAAAAAGGGAAGAAACACATTTGTGGAATATTCTGCTGTCCTTGGTCGTAACCTGGTCGTAAAACCCATCTTGCTTTGATGTACCCCAAACTGTGCTGTGTGAATTCAGTCTTATTGGGGATCTTGAAATGTGCTTTTCAAATGCATGTTTCTATTTTAAAACACGTGTTGATGACAGTGAATTAAGTGTTAATAGTGATGTGTGTGTGTGTGTGTGTGTGTGTGTGTGTGTGTGTGTGTGTGTGTGTGTGTGTGTGTGTGTGTGTGTGT
>JAOTRQ010000025.1:2986620-3007220 GCA_028565875.1 Hoplisoma paleatum
TTTTGAAAATAATTTAATCAATTGAGTGTTATGTTGTCATATGACCACTAGGTGGTACGGGCAGTGTCTCCATATGAAGCCAAAGAGTAAACAATTTAAAAAAAAAGGTAGAATGGTGCAGAGAACCAGAAATGTAATGTCTCTAGAGGTTAAACTAACCCTAACCCAAAGTCTTTCTCAAACCCTCATTGTGCTCTGCAGAACTCTTTCACATCTCTAATCAATCTTGTGCATGTTTTTGGACTGTTGAAGGAAACCAGAGCACCCAGAATAAACCCATGTGGACATGGGGTGAACATGCAAACACAAAAAAGATTCATATTTAATCACTACTAAAGTTTTCACGTCATCTAAACACGTCTGAGATTTTTATCTGCTCTGTACGTTTATAATCTTTGAATCTCAATAGATCTTCACATCCTATTTTAGATTTTAGATTTCAAATATAAAATGCTGTTTCTTACAGGATTCTTATGAGGCTTCTTCTCGTCAGCTTGTTCTCTATGACACTTTAGAAACTGAGATTTATCAGATGCCAAACGGAGTCATAACAGCGGAGGATGTGGAGCATGATGACCGCTTGCTTATAGCGTCGCCAAAAAAGCCAAAATAGTTTATTATCTCTAATATTAGATATTAGTGTTCGGCTCAGCGTCTTTGCTGATAAAATGTACAAACACAACACACACATACACACACACACACACACACACACACACACACACAAAGACCAAAAGCTTCATTAGAGGTCAAAAACCACAAGTAAATAAAAAGAGGACCGAGTAGCTTGGGTCTGTATGATGGACACAGTTTAACCTCGACGACTCTTTTGTTTGTTTTCCCGGCTCCTGAGCTGCAGTCAAGTAGGTTGCAGAGCTTAAAAACACACAAAAACACAATGCAGTTCGACCACCAATCAATCTGCAGCTCATAGCGATGCTCTACTAGCATCCAGCAAACCACCAGAAATGACCAGAAGTAACTGGCTGATGCGGTATTGTTACCGGGACGATGGTGGTGGTGTAAAGTCTGATGTGTGAAGCAAGACGTGCAGAAACAAAAACCTGCAGCTACTGTATCTGATTTTTTTATTATGCACAACAATATCTTGAGGTCACAAAAACGTTCAAATATCTTTTAGATTCACTGCTTACATATTAACACCATGTACACAATCTTACATAGTAAATTTTATTATTAGTGTGCAGTGATTATGTTTTACTCATAAATGTGTTTTCTTCGGTATTTAATAATAGTAATTTTGTACTTGGTTGTTTGTGTATTGTTTTATGTTGCTGCAGAACAGGGACCTGCTGAAAATCAGTCTATATGTGGTTTATTTGATGTTGCTGTAAATTTTCCTGCTTAAATAAAAAAACTAAAATAAAAGTTTCATCTCCTCTCAATCAAACCTACACGAGAAACCACGGTAACCACACAGTATCACATCTAAACCTATTAAACCAGTCACCTTGAGCAGTGTTTATGGATACACTTAGTGCCAACCACGATAGTCATAACAGTCTTAAGACCTTCATCAAGAGGAGAACATGATAAACGTTATTATTTATTTACAGATTTGATACTTGAATGGATGAACTGACTCGTTTATCAGAGCAGAAACAGAAACATAGGAACCGAATCAACAGGTTCACAGAACCATTACAGAGACTGAGTAATGAATTATGAGTTTGGTATGTTCCCCTGGGGTACAGCCAGAGTCTGGTATGTTTTTGTGGGTACTCCTGATTAAAATGAGTCTGCATTCCTATCTATATACGTTTCTAATTCTTATTCATCTTGGATTATTCTACAGGGGCTGATATATCGTCTGACTGATTTAGTCGCTGCACTACAAGGCCAGATGTGGGTGGTTCCACCCGACCAGCGTCGCACACAATAATCACATTGCTGGGGTGTGTGTGGAATTTCGTGATGGGTGAAGATGAATAAATAGCAACCCCTCGTCCTATCAGTCTGGTGTCTGATCGAGTACCAGGATGTTCTGGTCCGGTGTGATCGGTGTTGTTGTTCTGCTCCTGCATGGCACCGCGGCGTCCGTCTGCTACAGTGAGAGGTGAGAACACTACTGATAATAGTTTGCTGTTTTTTATTTTTATATTTTGTATTTATTTTTAATATTTATGACATGTTCAGAAATGTGTGTGAGTGCTATTCAGAATGATTTATATAAATATACATTCTAATTTTAGATTTGTACTTGACTTTTTGTTTACTTCAATTGCACTTAATATGTGTAAATTGTTTACATTCTTAGTTACTCAGTTATGTTCTGAGATACATTCTTGTTTACTTAAATTCTTGTAATTGGTTACTTAAATTGTTTACATTCTTAAATCTAGAGTTGTATTTTAATCTAATATTGGTGTAAAACTTTTTATGTTATGAGCAGTTATAAAAGCATCTCACTGCCGGTTCTACCATGTATGACTCCTATTTATATGGGTTCTGCATAACTATAACATGAACATAATACGATTCAAACACACACGATTACGCACATGATAAATGTTGTGAGTTCATTCTGAAGTACTGAATGTTGCAGTTCTGTTAATAAAACTCACTTTCTTCTTCTTTTTTAAAACAAAAAGCATTTATCTGTTGGCGGTGAACTCCCAGCCTGTAGGGGGAACCACAGAGACACTATGTGTCCAGCTGAGACCCCTGAATTGGCTCTCAGTCGAGGTGATCCTGTATCATGCTGAAACCAGCAGGATCCTCCTGAAGAACAGTTACGTAGCAGAAGATGATGATCGATGTGTCCAGTTTCAGGTCAGATTCTTGTACGTGTATCACCTTCACTGATGCTGATTCCCACTCTGACTGAGGAGAGGCAGAAAATACACAATAAATAAACAATAAAATGTGTTTTCAAATCCTACTGAGAGCTTATTCAAGTGTCTCATGATTGTTCTGTATTTGCTGATGTCACAAACATTGCTTGACTGTTGTTGTTTGTTTGTTTGTTTGTTTTAAAGGTTCCTGATGTAACCGTGGAGACCCAGGCCGTTATTAATTTACAGATTAAAGAGGGCCTGTCGTTTCAGAACAAAACGACCAAGATCCTTATCAAACCACGTCGAGAAGTGATCATCATAGAGACTGACAAACCAATTTACAAGCCGGGACAAACCGGTAACAAAAAATAATATCAGATCACACAGACGATACAAAAACAGCATCCGATCAGGAGCTCTGAAAATAAAGTGAATACAGGTCACACAAATGGTTTAAATAAGCAGTCTGGGGGGATATTTTGTATGAAACCTCATGGCGAACATGCCAAATGTGAAGGATTCAGTAACCAAATCTTGCGAATAGAGATTAAAACAAACTCTGCAGCATCTATAGGAAGTAAAATTGTATTAATTATGAATTAATTTATTATTAATTCATTGTTTTTTTGTATCTGTATTAGTGTGTCGTGGTTTTTAAGAGAACACGCGGTTGTTATCTGTGTATTTTAATGATTGTTGTTTATTCTCCACAGTAAAATTCCGCATCGTGTCTCTGAATTCTGATTTCCTGAACTACAATCAGATGGCGTTTCAGGTTTTTATGACTCGTATTTCAGAACTGGAGTTTTCCCCAATGCTTCATTGCACAAGTTTTTATGGAATCTCAGTGTATGATGGAGCATAAGAGATGTCATTACTGGTGTTACAGGAGCCCAATGAACTATTAACAAAAACATTATATTTAGACTCATAAAGACAAGTCATGTTTTAGGGCTAGTGGGCTGGTGTTTAAGGCACTGGACTAAAAGTTGCAGGTTTCTGCTGCTGGGCCATTGTGCATTGTCTCTGTAATGTTATATGGATGCCACTGCTAGGTTGCTGTTGTTTTTATCGGGCTGTTTGAACATTTTCCTCTGCAATTTTATTTTAGTCATTGTTTTATCCCAATCAGTGTCATTCTGTACTGGAATAACTACTAATAACTCCAGCCTAATGAAATAGCTGCTGTTGGGCCCATGAGCAAGGCTCAATTAATCCTGATTGCTCTGTATACTGTTAATGTACTGTAAGTTGTTTTGGAGAAAGGTGTCGACTAAATGGTAAAGATGTAGATGCACATTTGCTTTACATAATTATGTAAAATTAACAGTGGGCTTTAAAAGCTTTAATCCTAGATTGCAACAGTTTAGTTCCCTGTCTAAGTACATCTGACAGAGAGCCAAGCACTGACCCAAGCGCTCTGACTCTCTTCAGTCCGATGAACTTGGTTAGGCAGACACCAGAATGGAAGCAAGGAAGTGTAAAGCTTGGTGATCTGCCCTGAGTATTGTCCCACTAAACATCATTCTCATAAAAAAATCTGTGAAATTGTGGGCATCTAAAGGTTACACAGTAATACACTTCACAAACTAATCCAAAAAACACTATTTCATGCACTTTTGGCACGGTTCATATTTCAAGCCTATCCGGATGAATTCGTTGTTCTAATCTGGTGCACACCGTTTATTACAGCGCTGTCCAGACAGGGACAGCTGGCTGAAATTAAATGGGCAGAGGAAGTTGAACAGGGATTTTAGCTCTGAAGTAGGATTTACTTTTTCAAGAGGTTTAGAGATGTCAGCTATTATATTAGACAGACAGAGAAACTGGTCGGAGCTGGAGCAGATGTGTTGGAGAGAGAGATCTTCATGAGCTAATCCTACTTCTCCAATTGGCCATTTTTTCGTCTTTGGTTTTATTTTATTTACATTTTTTAGCATACAACAGATGCTGTTTTTAAAAAAGTAATTGTGCATTAAGGTTCTTGTTCAAGAACCCAACAGTGACAGCCTGGCAGTGATGGGGTTGGAACCAGCGATCTTCAAGTTACTAGTCCAGTACTATAACTGCTAGGCTACGAGTGATTTTTATGTAATATTTAGTCTGCAATGATTCAATTCATATTTATGAATTCCACATTACATTTACATTTCCAGCATTCATATCCAGTAGTAAACATTATCACATTATAGTTGAAGTAGACAATAGTTAAAAATACAAAATCTTTAGTAAGTTAGTGAGTTGTTTGGTAAAGAGGTGCATTTTTAGTCTCTTTTTGAAGACAGAAAGAATTTGAAAGCTCGTTCCACCACTTGGGAGTCCAGAGAACAATCTTGAAGTTTAACTTTCTCGAGTCCTGAGTGGAGGGCCAAGTCAAATAAGGATAGAGGCTGCGAGGTTCTGAGGTTTGAATAGACCTTGAAGGTCCTTTGTGCTGATCTATTTTTGACTTTGTAGGCCAGCGTCAACGTTTTGAACTGAATGCTTGCAGCTACAGGAAGTTAGCAAACAGAAGGCAGCAACATAAAGGAATGTGCTAGTAACCAAGTGACATCCTTTTTTTCATATTTTGTATTATTTAATATAAATGAAATAATTTGCTATTACTTTCTCAATCTAACTAAACATTTAATTACTGTCAAGAAAAGTAAACACAGTAAAAAAAAGTTTTATACTTTTTTACACAGTTCTTGTGAGAAGAACTTATTATGCTTGACACTGCCGCTCAGTGACCGAGGCCATAATATGCTATGCTTTTTAAAGGTTTATGAATCTGGTAACTTGTACATCTTAATCCTTCCATGCACCCAGTTTTTTTTTACATTAGGATTGTACCTATCCTCATTTTAGCTAATATCATATTCTAAACGGCACTATGTGGGGAAAACTCACCTCACAGCAAGAAGGTCCTGGGTTTGATCCCTTCGGTCGGTGGTGGTCATTTTTGTTGAGATTCAACAAATGCTTTGTTGAGTGGGTTTCATCCTTGTGCTCCAGTTTCTTGCCACAGGCCAAAACATGCAGTCAGGTTTATTATAAACACCAAACTGCCCTGCAGGGTAGCAGATATGTGTGTGCATTATATAGACCAGTTTAATCAGTCCTGGTGGATAGAGAACTGCACTTGAAGGTTGAAGATCTGAATGTTGCCACTTCTATTTCAGAAAGTCAACAGGACACGACTGAAGTGAGTATGGCATCGAACCTCTAACTGCTCCTCGGGTGCCATGGCTAGGGCCACCCAACACACTGGGCAGGTGTGCTTATTGCTGCCTTTTAGTATGTGTTCACTAGTGTGTGTGAATGTGTGCTTCAATTGATCACAGGAACAATTGCTAAGTATGTAAAAGTACAGTGAAGAAAAGTATTTTACATTCTAAAATACAAAACACAATTCAAATCGCTTGCGAATATAAAATCTTAGGTTTCCAGGTTGTGGAATTGCAATTTTTTTTGCTTAGTTTGTACCTACCTCAGAAATAAAAGGCTTCATTCAATATACAGATACATGAAAGACATTCTCAAGCAAAGTATTTTATTTAAATAAAAAAGAAATAATGTCAGAAAACTTTTATCATGATTTGTTTTCAATGTCATTTTGTTTTTTTAATCCTGCTGTGAATTCATTATCATGGATCGTATTGCAACGTGGGTAGAGTGTGTTGTTACATCCTTAGTTTTTTGTCATTCTCCAGGTATCTTTCTATAATGTAAAGCAGTATTTTAATCTTAATGCTGTCTTGTGATTATTAAATCTTCTGTGTACTTAAATCATGTTAGAGCTTTTTGTCATGTATTGGATGAGAAGTCTAATAGCCATTGCACTGTTGTCTGTGCCATTAACCAGCCTGCTTTGTAATAAAGTGAGATTCCACTCTCGAGTTTTCGGTCACTGTATGTAGGTGAATCCTTTAGCCTACTTTTGTTAGGGATTACCACAGAATTTGCCATAATGTTTATGACAAATAGTCTTCCTGCCACTACCCTCCTTGTGATTAATGAACTGTGGTGCCCAGCCGACTGGTGGCAACACTGAGTTTTGAACCAGGTAGTTTAGACTCTCCCTCCAGGTGTGTTGGTGTGGAAAGTCTTGCTTCAGCACCTGGACACGTTCTGATCACTGTATTATGTTTAGCTTCCAATTTAGTCATGGTACTCTAGAGTGGAATTGCACTTAAGCAGCACCCCACACTGCCTGCGTGCAGATGGGGTACAAGCTTGCCACTAACCCCCTGGCTATCTTGCCATGCAGGTGTCTCACCAGCTTCTGTGGGATTTGATGTCACCTTTAGATCGGGCCCATTGAAGATGGAAACCCTGGAGTCGGAGTTGACATGCCCGATCTGTTTGGAGCTCTTTGAGGACCCGCTGCTTCTGCCCTGTGCCCACAGCCTGTGCTTCAGCTGTGCCCATCGCATCTTAGTCTCCCACTGTTCTCCCGCCAAGCCGCTTGAGTCAGTCTCAGCCTTCCAGTGTCCCACCTGCCGCCACGTCATCACGCTCAGCCCACGTGGCCTCGAGGGCCTCAGGCGCAATGTGACGCTGCAGAACATCATTGACCGCTTCCAGAAGGCCTCGGTCAGCGGGCCCGGGTCGCCCAGCGAGAGCCGTCTCCGTCTACCCTCTCGGCCCCGAAGCGCCACGCCCACGGGGATCACCGCCAACGGAAGCGCCATGTCTGCCGAGCCACGTGTCACTTGCCAGTTCTGCGAGCAAGAGCCTCCACGCGATGCCATAAAGACCTGTGCCACATGCCAGGCATCGTACTGCGAGAGGTGCCTGCGTGCAACTCACCCCAACAAGAAACCATTCACCAGCCATCGCTTGCTGGAGCCAGCAGGAGACAGCCACTTGCGCGGCCTGGCCTGTATGGAGCATGAAAATGAGACTGTGAGCTTGTACTGTGCCACGGACGAACAGCTGATCTGCACTCTGTGCAAGCTGGTGGGGAGACACCGGGAGCACCATGTCGCCTCACTTGGTGAACGTTTCGACAAACTAAAGGTGAGCAAGCATGTTTTTAATCAGCTCTTGTTCCAGATTTCATCTACATCCAGACTCGTTTCTATCTCTTTATATGTTTAATGGAGTATTTTCCAAAAATGATGTCACAACTAAGCAGAACTTTAAAACCATTGAAAGATGTTATTGTGTTGATTTATTGTAAACATGATTCATTCAGATTTGATTAATGTAGTTCTTGTAGCAATGAAGTTAATTCTAAGATTAGTCAAGAATCCTAAATTAGTTAATATTTGTAAACTATCTATGCTGTCAGTATGAATGAAGAGAGTGGAGGTGTGTCTCAAAAGGCACTGAGCACTTACATCTTAGTGCACATTTTCATGGGGAAGTGCTGTCTGAAATGGAACACTACATTTGTGAAGTGACGAAATAACATTTTTGATTTTCTATTCTGGCAAAATATCCCCCAGTTTTTATGTATGTAATAAATGACTAATGATAATTGTATTAATGCTTCTAACATTTATATGAAGCAGTTGCCTCTGCCTCTTCCGGGTTGATGGAAGTATGGCTAGTGTGCATCATTCCACACTATTTTTGGGACGTTTTTAGCATACCGTTCGGGTACTTTCAGTGCACTGAGATTTATTGTTTTTCTCCGATACAATAAAACATAGTGAATTGTGCACGTTTGTGATTTGGGATGCACCTAAGGAATTTTTAAGAGACGGTAGATATGAAGGATGCATAGTGTATATGGGGGGGGGGGGGGGAGGAGAAGCATTGAAGCATACAGACAGATTTCTCACCGTGCCCAGTGTTTGTTTAAGAGTGTAACTGTAGGAAACATTGAATTATAGTCTAGTTTCTCCTTTAAAACTCACTAGTCTGTTGTTTAATGATAGGTTCTGTTTTTGTATGTTATTTGTGTTACAGAACATCATCGATGACTTTGTTGTTTTCTCACTGATATTTGATCCTGTGACAGCACTAATGTAAACTTCGCTGTATCTCTGATTGTAATAAAGGAAGGACTTATGTTGCTCACACCTCTTTCAGTCCTAGCAGGAGCATTTCATTTATGTAATCCAACAGGCAGCTCTCTATGACTGTGTTTGGAAATGTAGGGAGCTGCCTTACTGCCTTGATGTCTAAGTTCTGTTAATTTATCCCTTATAAGACGTTTATTAGAACTACAATACTTAGACATTCTTACTTAGGCTTCACGTTTCAAAACTGTGCAAACACAGGTAGCTTTGCACAACAGTTTATTAAGAAAAAGGAGTTTTTCACTCTGCATTAGAGGCCATTGTTTTTGTGCAGGAATTCTTGCATTGTCTTTCGGAAAGAGTGAGATTCCAATGCTGACTCGTTCGCAACTGAATATTACATTATTATTTTTTTAAAGATGACTTAATAGGAATGTAATAAGAGGCAACTAGGAATTTGAACAACCTTCATAATGCGCTAAGATGATGTGAAATGTTGTCTAGGTAGTCACCATCCTATGTTTTTGAACTCAGCCATTTATCCAGATAGGGAGCCGGATTACACGGTCTCTGCTGTAGATCAGGGTGTGTCTATTTGATGTGACGTGTGTAGAAGTGTATCAGGTACTGCTCAGATGTCTGAGGGAAGATATCAGCAACAGGGGTTAGCGCCAGTAAAAAAGCATAACACAATCGGATGAAACTTACACTTATTCTAATTGGACAGAATAGAAATGCTAAAGAAAATGTGGAAACTTTTTTTTACAATTGCTGTGACAAAGCTTTTAGTTTTCTTTTTTTCCTATTATTGTTAAATGTTCTATTGAAAGCTTTATATAGTGAGTTATTATGAGTCAATTAGTGGGTAAGAATTGTAATTATGTTCATCCAGAATCAAGTGATGTGTGTGAACAGTGGGTCTGAATACTTTCTGAGTCTGGTGTACTCATCATTAATGCCACCACATGTGGAACCCGGGCCAGACGCTCTAATGGGATGAGATTGTAGTAGATGAGTCTGCATTCTGCCCTCTGATCAGAGCTCATTCAGCACAAAGCATATCAGTGCTGAGCCAGGACTGAACACTGAAGCCTATTCCCAGCTCACAGCTTTTATATCTCTGTTTAAAACCAGTGAGGTTCACACTCGTACAAATACTTTAATCTATTCAGTTTATTAGGGGCCATTACGGGTCGCCACAGTGGATAGTCATACGCATTATTGATTTGACATAGTTTTTACGCTGTGCTCCCTTCCTGACACAACCCTATTTAACTGGTCTTGGGATCTTCACTGCAATGCACTGTTTTATACTCTTTAGTGGCTAGGTATTTATAGGACAATTTGATGTCTTTAATTAACTTGGTTTTTGGACTGTAGTAAGATTCTGGAGCTCCCTGAGTTTTGGAAAACAGTCACATTTTAACAGTTTATCCTATCATAGTGTTTTTTTTTCTTTTCTTTGTTTGTTGTTGTTGTTGTTTTTGCCAGATTTGCAATGAACACAAAGCACACAAAAACTCTTGGACAGTGTCTAGTCCATTGGAGGGCAAACACACATATACACTTACCTATAGGACAATTCAGTGTTCCAGTCTCCCTGATTGGTCTGACTTTTGACTGTGGCAGGAAACTAGAGCTCTTAGTTGAAACCCACATAATTGTAAACTAAAACAATAATTTTCCTGAAGATAATTTCCTAATGGGATAAATCAAGTATTGTCTGTCTGTCTCTCTGTCTGTCTGTCTGTCCATCCTTCCTTCCTTTTTTCAGTCCATCCATCCATCCATCCATCCATCCATCCATCCATCCATCCATCCATCCATCCATCTATCTATCTATCTATCTATCTATCTATCTATCTATCTATCTATCTATCTATCTATCTATCTATCTATCTATCTATCGATCTAATTATTTATTGTAGAATATGTGGCAATGCTACCCACTGAGCCACCTTGCCACTCTGTGAGTGAACACATTCTTAAAACATTTAACACCAATTCATTAAATTCCTCCTGCAACTGTATTAACACTTCTCCAGATGCTTTCTGAATGGTCTGTGTGAACCATAAACATTCTAAATACATTTTCTTTGCACCTGTATAATAGACCATGAAGAATTCATATAAAAGTTTTGTAGTTCTTATTTTGGCTGTCCTAACTGACAAAAAAGCTGTCAAATGAAGTACTTGATGGCAGATCTGGAGTGCTGCTGACACTGTTGATGCTGATGATTTTAAGTGATTGCTGTTTATTTTTAGCGACATGTCACTTTTCGCTATGCTCCATCATTTGATCGTCATTTCCATCTGTGCTTTTGCTAAACCATAAATTAAATATTTGGGGTGCTTGGGTGGTGCAGTGGTAAATCGTGCTAGCCTCTGGCACGTGAAATTTGCCTGGAGAGGGTATTGGAAAACCAACACCGCAAAATATATATATTTGTGGTTGACCAGGATTCAACTGATACGTTGCTGCTTTCACATTGTCACCATTCTCATCATCAGATTGTGTTAAATCTGTGATCTTTTTCATACACGACCAATTACCACTCCTCCTGCCATCATCATTTCTAACATAAATATAAAAACATAGAAACTTGACCTTTAGTCTCAAGCCACAAAGCACCATCCTTCTCAATTCCAGGGTAAGTGGCAATATGCCCCAAGGTCCATAATGAACGAAGCGGAAAATGCTTCTCGTGTGAAAGCCACCCAAGACACTCAGTGAAACATGACTTTTTTTTATTAAGGCTATGATTACTGGCTGCTTTATGTTACCAGGGCAGAACGGTTTATGATTCCCATGGAACAAGGGCTTTGCCGATACCCATAGCATTGTTTTGTAAACGTGAGAGAAAGCTCTTCCACATACAGTCCCAACATAATCTGCTCTCATAAAACAGCCTTCATTAAACTCAGAGCATCGTTATTGTATCGGCAAGCTCTCCAGACTCACATGATCTCTTGCCTTCCTCTATTCACACTGACCTCAATGATCAAAGGCAAAATCCTCAGTATTGATGTTATTCAGTGCTGATCTATGAATTTGGGATATGAATTTGGACGTTGCAGGAAGGTTTCAATTGTGTGAAAACGAGTGCCATTGTGAGCTGTGTGGAGGTAAGTCGATACCCGAGAAAGTTCCACCTCCTTTGTCCTGATATTCTCTCACAGTGGAGAAGAAATTGGCAGGCCTCACCGGTTTAAGATTGTGTTTCCTCTGGCTTGTCCCAAGTGGCTGAAAGAAGCCCTGAAACTCTTTGTTTTTCTTTACCCAACTGCCGTGTGTTCAATTCACATTTATAGCCATTTAGCTTTAGCTCTATTGTTACTATCATTCATTTCAGCCAACCCCATGTACCTGTGCTGAATGGAGTTCATTTGAAATGCATGTGTAATGTAATGTGTCCCTTACTTGGTCAAGAACAAGGTTTAAATATTCCCCACAATACAAACTAGAGAGAAGAGAGAACAGAATGTAAACCAGTGCTGAACATTATATATTTTTCAATATTTAAAACTGTTCACACTGTATTTTTAGAGTGCTGTGCAAATTAGTTACAACTCACTAGCATAACGGCACAACAACACGAGAGAGAGAGAGGGACAAGGGGGGCAAACAGCTGGGTATTGCAGTATCTTCTGTTACATTCCCAGTCGAGAGAGAGACTTACAGAGACATGCATATAGAGACAGACAATGAGACAAAAAGTGGCATCGAAAGAGATAAAGACAGAGCGAGACAATAGCCAGTCATTACTGTACACCGTGTTGCGATGAGAGAGACAGTGACAGAAAGAGACTAAAAGAGAAAAGCTAGTGTGTATATATAATAAATTAAAGTCATTTTATTATCTTGTGACATGATTTTGGGGGGGTGACTGTAATGTTTTGGTCTCAACTGTAATACAGCCAGAGATGAGTGTTAGATGCAGTCCGCTCATGATTAGGTAATGAAAGTCTACACATTTCTCTTATTATGCTCAGTTTGTGTGATCTTGCTTATAAAGCAGTTTAATCCCCACCAACAATTCATTAGCACTAAAAAGCACCATATGTCAGCCAAGACAAACATGTCGGTGTAGTTACCCTCTGATCTTCAGAAAGCTTTAGTCTTAATCTTGTTGATTCCACCTCTCTGGTTTTGTCTGGCGGGTCTCGCATAACAAAGCAATGCAAGCAGATGCTTTTTATGCATGTTTCTGTCCTTACACACATCCCCGGCGATGAGTCTGACTGTACGCTCGTGCTCGTGTTTGTTTCCATCTATCGAAAATAGACAAAAAGCTGATTAAAGGCTTTTCTCAGTCTCAGAAAGCCTCTGGTGACTTCACTTAGCTGTTGGGGCCTCATAGTTTAAGCTTCTTTAAGACGCTGTTTATGACCCACTAACGATAAGAGCCTGGCTGAGCTATCGGCAACCTTCCTTCCATTCGCCGCGACATCCTCAATGCGGCTGAGTGACTCGCTTCGTTTTCTAAATGCTATGTTAAGCTCGGAGGTGAAATAGTGATTGATTTTCCTCACACAGACTCCCTGAATGGATTTTTTTTCTTTTACTCTGACTGACCTCCAGTTTTTTCCAGTCAGCCAACAGTTAAAGGTGCTGGTATGCTGATAAAATGATCTCTGTTGTTCTCTGCTTTAATTCAGGGATCATCTTTGTGACCTTTAACCTCAACGCTTAGTCTTTAATGAAAGACTTGATCGAAGTTGAAAAGCATTGATGGACAGGGATAATTAAATGCTTGTTTGGCAATATCTGTGGCAGTTTGAATTGGGGTTTTTTTCTTGGTGAAAAAATCTTTTTGGATGTATGGGTTTAAATGTTTGGTCTTTTGGCTTTTTTGGCATTTGGCAATCACCTATTTTAAAAATGCAGGTGTAGTAACACTTCCAGGCCACAAAATGAATGACCGTACATCTTTTCAGTTCTCACATGTCTCACTGACATGATTAGACAAATTTGGCCTTCGAATGTAAACATCTGATCTAACAGAGAACTAAATAAGAAATAAATTTTTTTTTTGACTTATATTTTTTCTTTTTTTCTTTTGGAATTTACAAATCAGCACATTACTACACATTCAAAAGTGTTTATGTACAGTAATGTGCATGAATGTGACTTGACTATGTGAACAGCATGAGTTGTTTTGTTGTGAATCTGAGGTTAGTACATTTTTCTCGTGATGCATCATTGTTATTGTTTTTGCCCATGTGCTACATTATAACAACATCTCATTGGCTTTAGTACAATACTAGCTCATCGCCAGTCGCCCCATTTGTTTCCAAATATTTTTCACGCTACATAGCTCATATCAAGACGATGAGCAGTCCACTGGAACTGTCTCATTTCACAGTTTGCCTGTAGTGTTTTAATGGCCTTTCATGGGCGATCGAATGGCGTGATAGTAAAAATTTACCACTTGAATCTCCAGCAATGCTGCAGACAATCTGGCATGTACATACAGCTATAACTGTCAGGCGATTAATAAGACCCAGAAAAGGATTTACATCATTGAACCCCTGAACATTTTGTGGTTACCAGACTCATTGTGACTTACACAATGGACCAGAATGGACACTTTTCTGGTCACACACAGAAAAGTGTCTCTTACTAGCTTTTAGTTTAGATGAAAATAAGAAAACTGAACTGTTTGTTTGGAACTAAGTTTTATTTTGATTTTATTCAGTCATAAAGTACACCATCCCACTACTGCTGGGATTTTGGGTCCGAATATCAGAGGTGGCTACAATTATGAGTCTCCTAAACCTACCCTTCTTTAGACACTGGCAATGTCTGTAGAGGCATCTGACCGGCCAACGGTATTGCTTGGATTCAACTTGAAAGCTTATGGCTTCAGCACCAATGGGCTAGATATTTTAGTGAATAACAAAAAAAATCACAAGCACAAGATCAAAAGACATTGCCAATATATTTACATGCACAACTTTTTAAATAATGTTTTGTTCTTTTTAGTAAGACTCAACATTCAACTCAATGTGCGTACAGGAAGTGGATGAAACACTGCAAAAAACGCACCTGCCCCAGGAGGCTTTTCCAAATCAGAACACGGAGTATGGTGCAGTTGTGCTAAATTAGAGAGATCATTAAGAGTGTGTGCTAATTTAAATATTAGGCTCTTCCAACAGACTAAAGTGGGAATATATGTGATGCCCTGACTAACAGAGAGAAATAGAAAAACAGAAAGAAAGTGATCTTTAAAAGATTACTCACTCTTGGTGTGCCATAAACCAGGATTTGTTTGTTAGTTATTCATAAAACTCTCATGCATGCACTGTCAATTTTTTTCCTGAGCCTGTCAAAACAGCATGCTGAACTTTTCACCAGTCATGACTTTAGTCAGAAAGGAATGGAGAGATTATGCACAGGAAGTGCTTTCGGCCAAAAGAAATAATTCTGTTAAATACTGGCATGTAGTTCGTCACTGTACTCTGTGAAAAAAATGAGAACCTTTGACTATAAATAAACTCTGAGATCTACCAGATTATAGATATCATATTATATTATAGATATATTATATTATATTATATATTATAGATATTATTACAGATTATAGATCTAGAGCTGAAATATCTGTCAATACCATAAAATGACACCTCCATGGAAATCATGAAAGTTATCACCAAGACGCATTGATGCACGTGGGAAGCGAAGGCTGGCCTGTATGGTCGGATTTTATAAGCTACGGTAGTTTAAATAACCGAAGATGTTAATGCTGTTTGCAGCAAAAGAGCAACCAATTAAACATTTAGAATTTAGAATAATCTTTTACACACTGAGGAAATTATAAACAAGAACGAAATGTATCGGAACATCGCTCAAATGTCATTTGTTCAACTCATTGATCTCTATGTTGATTTCTGGCAGCATTAAACAGGATTTACAAGCTGTTTACTTGCAAAGCACAGAGCTAAGCATTCGTTTTATCTGGAATTTGATTATAGTACATGCACATTCAAATATAGTAAATATGAATTATGTTTTGTTCTCTTTGTTAGCATACAAAGGCAATAAACACCCCATTTTTGTGTACACATATCGTTTATTTACACTAATTAGACATTTGATTATTTCTATAATTATAGCCTTGTCCATCCGTATCGCTGTCTATTTTGTTAATCTAATTTCAGCCTGTTCTTGGCGATGAGAACATCCACAAGTATTATTTACATGGTGGATTATTTTCAGCAATGCTGTGACCTGTAATGGTATGTTAGTGTGTTAGTGTGAGCTGTGCTGAAATGAGTCGGTCAGACACAGTAGAGCTGCTGGAGATTTATAAACCATATCGTCACTGTACGCTGTAGTAGATACACTTACCTTGTTGGTTTCATATGTTCTTGTCCTTCGCTGGTGGTCACACAGGATAGTTTGGTAGGTCATTATTGATGGCTTTAATATAATGTAATATTCAATCTCTTTTATTCAGTAATATACATACATTACTTAGTGGTGGTGTGGATGTATATTTTTGGATTTACATCAAACATCTGTATACTGGAGAACAACATATAACGTATCCAGTCAGAAATGCATTTTTAATGTGTTATTAGGATTATCACATTTTTATAATTTACTTGATTAGCTTTCCACCCATCGTTTTTTTGCGATTTTTGAAAGTGTGCATTAAAAAACTCAAGTTTTCACACTTGAAAGAGGTAGAAGAGTTTAAATATTGCTGAATAACTAAGCTATGATGTTTTAAGCTCTAAATGTCCATTCATACTTGTTTTTCGACCAGACTATCTGTTTTTTGTAGGTATTTTAGAATGGATTACAATGTTAGATCACTTAAGCATGGCGTCCTGTGCATGTGCGTTTGTGGTCTTTCAAATTAAGAACCGGTTGAATCAGTCAGTTGCACAAAGCTCCAAAGTCATCTACCAAAGCATATTGTACTTAAATTTCTCTGTCTTGTATATTCCTTGTTTTATTTTCAGCATGTTGACATGTGATCTAAAGTTATTTTTTCAAAATAACTGTGGTTGATTGCACATTTTTTACATTTTTTCTGCTGATATTTTGTGCATGTGTACACTTGGATGGAAACTTTTTTATCTCCAGTTCACCTCGCTTGTATGTCTTTTTACTTATTTACTGGTAATTTTGTCTTCTCATATTTCTTATACACTAGAATACATCTTAAGCAAAACAGCAGGTGATAAAACGTTCAATACTGTCAGTCACTGCTGTCCATAGTGTTTATTAATTCAAGCTTGGTCTTCAGTGGCACAGCCAGCGGAAAGCAGTTTTCTGTAGCCAGCATCAATCTGCACACAGTCTTCTGGGGAACAAAATGCTTAAAGCTTCGTGTGTTATAGCAACTTTTCAATCCTGTTTCAAAAGAATAAGCTTGAGTGCTTCCGAACTCCTAAGCCTATTTCTCTTGGAAGTGCTTATTCAGTACAAAGCGAATTTTTGACCTAGTGTTTCCTGAGAGCTCTGGTTCACAAGCAGCAAGACAATTCATCCTACGATTTTTGGTATGGCAGCTCATCAAACCAGGTCATGCTGGAACAAGAACAGGTTCTTCACAAATAACACTTTGAGAGAGCACCATCTACCTACCCAGAGATCATGGTGTCTGCTGATGGCAGGCAAAATGATCTGGATTCGAACATGCGATCCTTTGATCACAGTGACAGTGGCTTAGTCCTCTAAACTATTCAAAGCTTTTCAAGACAATCTTTTGAGAGTGAAAAGGATTGCAAGCAAAAGTCAAATTAAGAAACTTGCAATGTAAGAAACTTACATTTGTATTTTCCATGTTGTCACAATTTTCCTTGAAAAACTTTTTTTTTCTACTATTATTAAGGCTGATTTATACTTTTGCAGCAAGAAGATGCGAGACAACCGCATCATCTCAACAATATTGCTTTCCTTTTATAGTTCAGCATGTAGATTGTCTGCACCATAACGCTAGAGGAGCGTCGAGTTTCTGAGGGTCCTGTCGTGTTTGTGTTCACACTCCAAGGTGGACTGAAAAAAGCTGTAGATTTTAGCTGATCGATATTGCCACCACCATATGCAGAGAGCAACTACAATAGCTACAATTGTTTATTCTCTAATGTTTTGATGGCCATTGAGCTCCTCTTGTGGTCTGCGTTGCTCGTTCCTGCAGCCTATGTGGTTTTGACAAATAGTTTGAACATTTAAAGCTAAGGTTCTGTGTAAGGGGGTGGGTGATTACATCGGCATAGGGGCTCTGTATCCAGACTGTGTCGATTAGATGGAGAAGTAAAGATACAGATATGTTCAGGTTAGTGGAAATATGAGCAATGGTTGATATTATAGTTGATTTAAGACAATCAGCTATCAATGAGTGTGCCTGAAACAGCTGAGCTAAAATCACATGTCCACATACTTTTGGCTGTATAGGATATACGTAATTGTTTTCTGGGTGTTTTGTTCTTTTTTTTTAATCACGCTACAATGCAACTGTTCTGAAAAATTTCCACCCTGCTGGCCAATTTCCTCGCTTCATCCGAGGATTCTATTCGTGTTTTCACTTTGCGCTGGAATGTCGGCGTGCAGTCCAGTGCAGGACTTTTCAGTGGCTTGTCTTCATCTTGAATTACTGAGGACTTCCTGGTATGTTGCGGCTCTTGGCCAGGGGTGCACTGCTCAATTTCCAGAACACCCTTTACTTTCTGGAAAATACAAGACAAGAAATAGGAGACAGGTTTTGATATGTCTCCATGTTCCTTTAACCTTTACAGAAATCTGTCATTTCCTTTTCCTGCTCAACACGGTCGTCAACACCATGAACTAGCAAAGACCCCAGTGTAGCCATCATTGTTCACTCTTTTTCACGTCTCTTATCTTTCACTCTGCCTACAAGTCGTGGCGGCAGACAGAGAGCCCAAGTCTTAGCTCTGACCTCTGAAGTCAAGTCAGAGAAAGCCATCTTCCTTAAAAATAAAGTGGCTGCAAGAATTGTGAGGACAAAGCAAAACCTTGTATATTACATATGATTAAGTGGTATTTCTGGGTTTAAATACGGTTGTTCATAAAGGTGTAATAAAAGTATAAATATTATCTATAATACTGCAGATAAGGTCTGCCATGACATGCTACTAAATGTCCCACATTGGTTGGAAGACAACGACCACAACTTCCAAGTACTACCATAACACCATGTGGACAATTCTGTTAGGATACAATACAAGACTGACACAGTCTCCAGTAGCTGAAAGATGTGCTGCAGTCAGCATGGCTCCAGTCATCCAGGACAATTTGAGTTACTCCAAATAGGTTAGTCTGGATGTTATAATACAATATGTGAATTCTGTGGTGTAGAAATACACTGTAGTCTAAAGTATCTGAGCATGTGACCTTATGTTTATGGAAATTCATTTTCTGAAATGAAGCATTATTACAGTTCAGCTAGTTGTGCATTTGATAGGAATGCTTTCCACCTGATTCCCAGAGTGCCTGTGTCTGGCCATTCAGTTTATCACAAAAATGGCCACCTGAGATGTACAGTTCCTCTATCACTTTAAATATGCTTTGTACAAAAGACTACAGAAATGCTTGAACGAGAATCTGCCTTTTCTACTCTGCACTGGGTGATGGGAAAGGGTGTTTGTTTGCTTTTAGGCCACATGGTGTGTTTTACTCCATGCTGTAAAATAGCATTAATGGCGCAGAACATAAACCTGACTTCACAAGTCTAGAGTTAAAATAACTATTGACCCACAAAAAATGCCTGTCTCCTTTCCATTAGCAAAAGGTGCTCTTCAAAAAAGCGGCATGTCACTCATGCATGCTTTATAGCACTAAGCTCCTCTGTAATGGCCGCTAAAAACAGCCGTGTCACCTCTTAGCCATGAGAAAAGCTGGCTACAGAGATCTCCTGTGTCTCACGAGTGCTGCCAGGCTGCCTCGCTACAGTCTTAGCATGCTGCTCGGTCCCCTGTCCAAGCGCCTGTTGTTTGCTAAGCTAACACTAAGCTCCCCACCATGCGTAGTAATTATTCTGGGATATTAGAACCCTGAGGAGGCCAAAAAAGGTTGTACTGGAAACATTATTACTCATGCTACATTTCAGCGTCTGGTTATTGTTACCATGGCGTTCTTACTCAGGTATATATTAACCATTTAACTCTTTTCTCCATAAAGACGAGTTTTCACTCTCCCGTAGCCATAGTGAAGAGTTTTGATGACTTTCAGTATCCGTTATGAAGAGTTTTGATCACTCCCTCTTTATGATGTTATTGTGAACCCCTGTACCCATTATGAAGAGTTTTAATGAACCCCCCCTCCCCCGTACCCATAATGATGCATTTTGATGACTGCCCCCCCCCCCCTGTATCCATAGTGAAGTTTTGCTGATTTTTAGTATCCATTATGAAGAGTTCGATGGCCCCCTGTGTACCAATGATGAGATGTTTTTGTGAACCCCTGTACCCATCATGAAGAGTTTTGATGTAGTTCCCCTTATACCCATGTTAAGGTGTTTTGATGACCCCTCGTACCCATTGTAAAGAGTTTTGATGGACCCCTATACCCATAGTGAGGAGTTTTGATGCCCCCTTTTACCCATAACGATGTTTTGTCAACAACTCATTCTGATTAGTAAGAACAGGATTTGATGAGCAGGTTCCACTAAAACCTTTTTAAATGTATTTGTTATCATGGAAAGTATAATATCTGAAATAACTATGATGATAAAAGCTTTTTATAATTGATTGACGCATTGATGTTTGTTTTATTATATAAATATTTTCCATGGGTAGTTCTACCGTGTTTCCCCGAATATAAGACAGCGTCTTACTTTCTTTTTATCCCCAAAAGCCCCACTATGTCTTATTTTCG
>JAOTRQ010000025.1:3030190-3042396 GCA_028565875.1 Hoplisoma paleatum
CTGGTCGCCCGCCGCATTAGTTGGTACCCCAAAAGTAGCCCGCAGCTTCAAAAAGGTTGGTGACCCCTGGACTAGAGAGACAACCATCAGCCGGAACAACTTTCCTAGTGTGTACACACGTACTTTGTGAATAAACACTGATTCTGATAATCACTTGGCATGTCAAGTAATGACTTAGTATGCAAACAAATTAATTACAACAATTATAACAACATTAATGAGACAACAATTGACTTAATAATGAGAAAAATATGGGCCCTTTATTCATATTTTAGGTGGTGAGAATGGACTTTTAAATGTTTTAAATGGAAAACATTTAAAAACATAACCATATTTCCTTGTAAACATAACTTCACATAATTTTTTCTTTTTAGGAATTCTTAATTACCACTTTCATATTTCATTATTTTACTTTCAGACATTAACACACATTTTATGACCCCTAAAAGTGTAAAGCAGATTTGTGGGGTGATTATGAGAAATGTCTTTTTCAGGCGAAACCAGGAAATGCAGATGATCTTAGGAACTCAAACATCCTGGGCTGGACATACCTGTTCATGGGTGCAAGATGTTGGTTGACTCCATGAAACATAGATATAAAGCAGTCGGTTATACAGAAACAGTGTTTATACAGGAAAGCTAAATATTGTAACGTTTTAACAAGTAATATGCATACACTTCTGTTTTACCAAACAGCCCTAAATTTTCTTTTCTTCACTTTCTGTAAAGTAATAACAAATTTGATTTCAAGTTTTTGATTTTGAAGTTGAGGTTTCAATACGTCAATTGGAAAAGAATGTTTTGAACATAACTGTACATATAGATAATGTGTTTGCATGTTCTCTCAGTCAAAGACACGCAGTCGGGTTCATTGGGGATACTGAAATTGTCCTGTTTGTACCCTGCAACGGACTGGTAACTTGCTTATGTGTTTATTGTATTCACCCAGTGTGTGTTCCACCGTCACCCTAAAATAGGATTATGTGGTGTTAAATCTAGGTCATAGATGAGTAAATTAGTTCCAAACATTTACAAAAAGATACGTATGTTAGACTAACAGAACTGAGTGAAATTATACACAAGCCATGTTTCAATAATTAACATTTTTTTGTTATTGCAGATAGATGTGTCCAGTCAAATGGCAGCAATTGATGTCCCTGATACATCAATCCAAAAAGAACCAAAACCATTGGATCAGATCAGTCAACAAAAGAAATATGAAATGGTCCGACATTCACTTCAGGAATGTGAGTAATAACTGGAGTGCTAGTGTGCAGCTATCACCCCCTGTAGCTGAGGCAGTTTGTCGGGGGAGTTTGTAATGTGTGCGCAATCTGTACCCTTCTAGTTAGATGAGGGGACTGTTATCTTTGCTCAGTTTTTTTGTACCTTTAACTACCTATTTACTTGGGTAAATAACTGCAAAAGTAATGCTGATGTCAGCGAGTACTTGTTTTGCTGTTACTCGTTATGAGTTATGTGGAAATTTATACCTATAAATCGAAAGAGCAATTGCATGACTGGACACTGATGTTGGTCAAGGTATTTTCATGTCATTTTAGTGCTGTAACAGTGTTTGTTTATTGCAGTATTTGAGTGTATTTACACTCAGCTGGTACTACCATCGTACACTACGTTAGAGGACAGAGCCAGTCAGCCCCTATACAACGCACTGCTTACTGAATACAAACTTGCTGTGGACATAATCATTTGCAAAGTCAGCGAACTGGATCTTATAGGCATTATACTAAATGGCATACCAATAATCACCCAGCACCTACACAATGCAAGGAAATCAGACGGGTAAGCATGCATCACTTGTTATCCTCATGTTTAATACTTACATCTGTTATTAAGGTAATATAGGTATGTGGAATTTGGTAATTTTTATTGTTTGTTTCCTCTACTTTCCAATAAATATAAATGAATAATTATAAATGAACTCATTTTCCATGCAAGGGATGAATTTCAAAACTTTGACCTTTTTGTTGGTGAGTCAGAGTGGATATGAAGATTATATAGAAGTGGTGTTGTGAAACATTTACTAATGGATAATAAAGTTGTTAGTACATTGAGTTGGTTCAAACAGGTTGCTTTATTATATTTTGGGGTCATCACAGCCGATTATTTAAGTTAGCACACATGATTTGGCATGACTACCATTTCCGGCTTAACTTACATTATTGTTATTTTTGTCTTCATATACAACTCCGGAATAGCTTGTGTAAGTGTAGATTTGAGATAGCACAGCAAAGATTTGAACCCAAGATCTAGGGCTAACATAATCTTTCATGTTTATACTAACTTAAGCTTAAACTAATACATAAACTCACTTTACGGTAGTGTTCTTTCATAAAGTTCTGTCATTTTATAAGCATAAATATTAACGGATTACTAGCATACTACTTCAGACAAAAGGTGACATAACAAGAACCTGCAATCCTTTTTGACATAACAAGAACCTGCAATCTCCACATAGATGGAATTGTCCTTTTTTTATTGCGACAGCATTAACCATTGTGCCAACATGCCACCCTAATCTTATATGATTCTTTTGAATAGTAATATTAAATATTTTCAATATACCAAAAGTATATATTATTTTTGTAGCTATATCTATATGACAATTGAATCAAATCATTTAGAGTTATACATCATTGTTCACATGCATGACATTTTTCTTCTGACTATATTTTTCCAGGTCTTCTGCATTCAGCTCTATGACTGATGAGATTAATGTTCTCAGAGATTTCTCGAAAGCCCTCATACGCAACTTCTTACCTCAACACATCTGGGAGCAAAAGATCTACCATTGTGTCCTGCAGGAAATTCTAGCTACAAAAGGTTTACTTGCACTTACTTTTAAAGATATTAAGGGAACCAAATTTTGCTTTCCTTGAAAGTGTGCATGAGCTCAATACCCCTTGACATTTCTAACGTGGCATCCCTCGACACTACAAGTACCAGGATGATATATTTTCCCAAAGAAAGATAATGCCTAGTTAGTACATATTAAAAGCCAAAATCGGACGTACATTTTTAGAGCACTGCAAAATGTGTCCTGTTCTCTCAAAAGAACTAGTATTACTCTAAACTTGTATAAACCTGCACACGCAGTTGAGTTAGGGAGTCTAGTGTATAAAAACGACAGCTCAGGGGCGTAAAACAGGGGCATTAACAAGATGTTGACTCACCAGCGGTTATGGGATTTGAAACAATTTGAGCCCCTAGTAATAAGTTAAGCTTAAAGTGGTTTATACACTAGTCTGAATGGGTGTCTGTAAACTCTTGGCCATGTAGTATATACTAAAAAGTAATAACTGCTACAGGCAGTGCTACTATACTATGCCAATTCATATCACCATGTATTGAATGTCACATTGAAAACTTTTACATAATATGGTATGATTTTACTTACATTAGTAATTTTATAAATGATATTGATAAGTGTTTAATATTTAAACAACAATCGTTCATTACTTATAACTATATCTTGCTTTACTAATCCTTTAGCATTGGACCTGGTGGCATTGCTGTCTGACCCAGACACTTTGAACCAACAGATCGTTACTCAACTGGATGAAGTGTTCACAAACCCCATGGATCCCAAGTTACAGATCTTACACAGGGGATATTCTCTCTGTTCTATGATCATTGAGGATATAGATATGTGAGTTACAACCCTACCTTTATTTAAAAAAAAACATTATTAGTTTATAATATTTATAGTTTTTAGTAGATATTGTGTTTAAACAATTTAGTGAAATGAACTACGGATTCAATCTAAAAACAATCTCAAAAAACAAAAGAAATCTCAATAATCTATTCAAACCCTATGATTTTGATTCAAACTTAGATTTTGGGGAGTTTGTTCCCAATCCGTGGTCCAGGTCTTTTCTGTGTCTAGCATGTTCTCCATGTGTTGGCGTGGATTAACTTTTGTCGTAAATATAGCCAAAGTGTAAAACATGGCATAAAAATCCTTATAACCACAAACATTAAAATATGAAGTTGTTTTGTTGCCACTCGTTATGCCATTATTCTTAATTTCTGTTTTTCAGTCAACAAGATGACAAAATTAAGTCCATATCTGAAGATGATAAACCCAAGAAGAAAGGTATAAAACATCTTTGTATTATACTTTATTTGATCATTTATTAGTATTATCAACATGTATTTGTTTCTGTATGATAAAAGAAACCCTCAAATAGTACACACATTACATTGTATATATACATTAATTTTTCATTCCATATCTTTTCTTTTTAGATAATTTTTTAAAATATTATTATCACAAAGTAATTAAAAGGCATAGACAAAAGAAGAAAACTAAACCACGCTGTGTGTATGCTACAATTGAGACTGATGGTGAAAACAGTGATGGTGACATGGTAAGGAATACTGTATAGTTTTTGTAATTAAAAATATTTTTAATCCAAATATATATAATAATATATTTTTAATATTCATCCAAAAGTCACTGTGTATCTTCTGTGTTTCGTGATTTTAGGTCGATAGCGATGACAAGTCTTACAATCTGGAGGAGAAAATGTTCTCACTTTTTTATGTGGAAGTGTGGAAGGCTGGAAAATGGACAGTTACTGTAACGAGTGTGAGACACAAAAGATTTATTTATTTTACAATACAAATGTTGTGTAGTGAAGACTTACAAAACTTTTTCAGGTTTGACGACAAAAAGTTTTCAGTCTTTACTGGCCATAGAATAGGTCGTACTAGAGATTGTAGTGACTTTGAGTGTGGTAATAACACACTGTATTACACCACTTATTTATTTTAGTAGACGCAAACACTTACCCTACTTACACCGACTTACCCATTTACCCATTGGGCATTTAAGTGCCTCCATTTAATTTGATTGCATGATATTGAACTGTGAGAGTAAACCTGAGCTTCCGTAGGAAACCTACGAAGGCCAACGGATCTTGTTATAATGTGACACTGCTACTCGTTTTGCCACCGTGTTACCCAAAAACTGGTGTTAACATATTTTATAATTGTAAGCATCAATCAGTTTTTTTAATGCTAATAAATTATTAACTTTTTGGTAGGTTCAGAAAGACGTGAATGAGTTGTTGTTGTTCATAATACACTTGGAAGAAAGCAACCAACCGGATGTTCTGAGATGGGATGTGGAAATAACACAGTCAGAAATAAATGACTTTTATAGTTATTGCAAGGTAATTAAAGTTGATTTAGCAAAGCTGTTTTTGTACAACTGTTGGCATTTAGGAAACAATGGCTTTCTTTATAGGACACACATGATCTGCCTTCCATATCGACAATAATAGAGTATTCAGCTACAGACACAGAATGGGATGAGGAAAATGCAAGGAAATCCTTGGAGGCCTTTTTGCAGGTAATCGTTTAAAAATACTTTAAGTATATCAACAATTACAACATAACAATAATATCAATCCAATATTTTAGGTGTTGGTGACAGATCCAGATCTTAGCAGCTCTGAGCTTGTTTGTGCATTCCTCTGCCCACTTCACAAATTAAGAGGAAAGGAGCAATATGATAAGATTTGGGATCTGTTGACCAGAATCGCATATTTTCTTACTTCTGGCCTTGAAGAAGATGACAAGGTGAGAACCAAATTACTTCTAAAGAAATTTTAATTCTGATAAATGAAAGGTAGAATATGCTACGCTGGTTTTACGGCAAGGAAGGAAACAGGCATGATTATGGTTATGTAGTGTTGGTACACTTAGATACATAGATAGCTCACTTATATAACACTTATATAACACTTCAGCGAGGTGTGTCCAAACCTTTAACTGGTACTGTACCCTAGATAAGATTTGTTTTACTCTGATTTGTAAAATGACAGTATTTGATTGATTTTAGTTTTCATTCCATTAGATGAATTTTAATTGCGATGTATGATTTGAATTAAAATTTTAGCTTGAAGAACTAAAATTAAAGGAGAAACAGGATGAAATAGCACATCATCACGAACCGGCTGAAACCCGGTCAATAAATAAAAACAGACTTGGTCGACAACAAAAAGATGACATTGGCAATCCTGAATGCTTTACTGCATGTACTTCCGAAAGAAACAAAACGGCCTACACATTTGAGCGTTTTGAGTTGAGATCCAGTGATGATGATCTCAAGCATCTTACTAGCAAGATGACCCGACAGGCAGCATGTCTGAGCACAGATGAAGATGACAATATCATAGACAGCGCCGAATTGTCCATTTCTGCTAACACTGATGGAATTGCCCAAACGAGCAAGAAAACCATTCAAAGCAAATCAACAAAAATTGGAAAAGAACAAAAACATGATTATAAGGTGATATTTGATTTGCTGGAAGAATTATCAGGTAAGTTGTACATTTGCTTGGATACAATCTGTCACCTTCTAGGTCAAACACCAGTAGTGACATCAACTGTATGTATGTATTTTCACTATATATACTGCTACGGTAAAAACTGCTTTTAAAAATTGTGATAAACTATTAATACTTTCATTTTAAACGTCTTTAGTTTTTGTACCTGTCTAAAACTTTGGCACAGAACTATACATCCAACTATTTGAGGATTCTAGTACTACTTATACATAATGATGCACCTTGATTGGCAAGATGCTTTTGAAAAACGTGTTCATAATGAGAAAGATGATAAACTGGTCTGAATTGTAAAATGTAAATATGTTGAATAAATAAAACTAAACCCTTTTCCTACAGGGAAATCAAATATACTTAAAATGCTCAGGAAGTTATATAATCCATTCCGATCATGGCTAAATAAGTAAGTTCTGTTATGTTTTGTCCATTTTATTTATGTAAAAAATAGTGGAATATATAAATATTTTTGTATGACATTGTATATGGATAAAGTTAAACAACCGTCTTTTACAAGGTTAAATTACATTATCGAGTCATGTTATTGTAAACGCTTTCTACTTTAAAAAATTTCCATGACTACATGTCATTGTAACTTTGTAAACTGATGAACCTAGTGTAACAAGTACCTTTACTGTCATGAAACGTATCAAAATGTGTAAAACATAATGTTAAAATCCTAAAAAATAACATCCAAAATCCACCTTCAAAGATCTCATATTAAACATCAATACTGTTTCCCATCACTAAAATATTTTCTTTTTTCTTAAAGGCAAATAGCTCCTTATCTAAATACGCTAAATCTTTCAGAAGATCAAATAGCTGCCTGCATTGACAACCTTTGTAAGTACATGTGTCCAGAAAATGATGTACAATCACCTCGAAGCAAGGAGGACAAAGATCAAACTAAAGGAAAAGCACTGCAACTCATTACCTCTAAATGTAGGTATTTCTTAATTTTGTGTCATATTGTAAAGATGCCATTATGTCAAATGTACAATGCCTGAATTAATTTTAAATTTAAGTTTCAGGTTTTGTAATCATCAGCAAAACAAATTTGGAAACTACATTCAAGATTTTTCAGAATGCAGAGGAAAACAAAAAGCTGGTTTATGTGAGCGTTATTTCACTTCTCTGATATATAGATTTTTGAAATGTTTTTGAACCATTAATCAGCTCTGATTTTTATTGTAGAAACTTCTGTCACATCTTCTAAAAGAACTGATGCCTGGGGAGTTTGGTCTGGATGTCACATCTAAGTTAAATGTGAAGCATCTTGTGTAGCATCAAGAATTTTAAGTGTTGTTATTGACGTTGTATTGTGACGGACTTTTATTTAAAAGCAAAATATGAACTAGATTATCACTGCATAATAAAATGTTTATACTGTTATGGAATTATCTGGCAACTCTTCGTTTACTCTCAAGTTACAATGTCACTTGGTATTTGCATTAAACTTGTCAGATTAAGAAATGGTACAATTCCGAAGCACACAGTTAACAGAAATTGAACAGACATCGGGAAATTGAGATTATTCTCTTCTCAAATTTCTTTTAATTCCTATTTTTGTGATTTTAAGTGATGAAATTCAGGATTAAACTTTAATTGAGAAACAATCTGTCTATTTCTTTGGCTTTTATGTATTTTTAGATTTTTAGATGTTCATTTCATAGATGTTTACATGGCATATGACATTACAAATCATTATAAATGGAAAAATGTGTCTGATATTCTGTAAAGCCTGTTGGCCAACTACTATTTAACCCATATAGCCATAGGTAAAAAGTAAAATCACATACACAATGAAAACATTTCTTTAAAACATTTATATGGAAATAGTGCACATATATTATACAATATTTAAAATGGAAGAAATGCCAAACATGATTTAGGTTGCTTACACAAGTAATTTTTAGTTTGTTTGTATCCCCCCCCAACCCCAGGTTGCATGGTATCGTCCAGTCTCTGGAGTCTTTCACTGCTAGCTTACGCCAGTTCCATTAACAGGCTGAAGGAGACGCTAACATTTATAAGCTAAACCCAATGTGTTAAACACATTCAAACATCTAAAAGTCACACGTCTTAAAACAAACGAGGGTTTTAGTTTCGAATTATAAAGTATGTCTACTCCAGCACGACGGCGCTTAATGAGAGATTTCAAACGGCAAGTAAAAAGAGGAAAAACAGGGCCGCGATTGTTGTGGGAGAACCGGCTACGTGTGTAGCTAACGTTAGCACATAACTGCCTGAACTAACATGGCGTCTTTTCTAATAACACCGTTGTTAAAACATCAATAGACGTTTAAAAACACGACTAAAAAAGTCACAGTTTTCTGTGTTTTTGTTTCTCAGATTACAGGAGGATCCGCCAGCAGGAGTGAGTGGAGCCCCATCAGAAAATAACATTATGGTCTGGAACGCTGTCATATTTGGGTAAGAATTCTCCATTATCATGTAAATTAATTCCTCAGCAGAATAGACCTATTTACCCCCCTGAGCTTAACAAAACACGTCTACAACGATAAGCCTTTTAAATCTTAATCATTTTGGGATGGTACCATGATATTGATAAGGGGCACAACAACATTGGTGTCACGTTAATAGTTAAATATGTTAGCTGAGGGTTTTTATCTAAACACTGTTATCTGATTTTTAATAAATTGCTTTCTAAAAGCTGCCAATGATTATTTTTTGCAGAGCTTTATGTCAGGAGAACAAGTGTGTGTTTCTATAACTTGCATCAGACTGGTGTCCTGTTCAGGTGTTTAGTGTATTCAACCAGTGTGTATGCCAACGTGAGCCTAAATAAGTCATGAGTAAAAGTAGATAATGAATAGATGAATGCATTGTGCATAAATTAATTCTTTATGAACTCGGATCTTAATGATCTTTCATTAAGAAATTAAAAATCATGGCTGTAAATGTATGTGTACACATGTGTTCCCAGCCCCCATTCAACACTAAATCAAAAATTACTTTGTGAATTTGCTTGTCATGCCCTGGGGTTCTCTGCTCATTTCAACCATCGGTTATCTGTACTTTTTCAGTAGTTAATACTACATAACCACAAATATGGGGTCCATAAGTGAAGTTGCCCTATAGAAAATGCTGGTTATGACCAGATTATGAATGAAATCACAAGCTCAGATTTTTGTTTCATAAGATGAATAATAGCATTTGACCTCCGGCTAAACATTTTTTTGTTGTCATTTTTTTGTTTTATAGCCCAGAGGGAACACCTTTTGAAGATGGTAAGACTACACTTCTTTATCTGTTTACATTTATTTTTCTTATCTATCGAACACATTTAGATGGAAATATTTAATCATTATAGTATTAAGGTTTAATCTTATTTTAATCAGTAAAACCACAAAGACATTGACTTAACTGACAAAAACCCTGCTAAACATAATTGTATGCCAAATTCATGTTAAATATTTTGTTCTATTTTTGTTTGTACATTATATATGTGTTTGAAAGTTGAACCAATAATCACAAACACTGGTTCTATTAGCTTTAGACATACTTAAAAAACTTTTTTTATTGCAGGAACATTTAAACTCACGATAGAATTTACAGAAGAGTATCCAAACAAACCACCTACAGTTCGTTTTGTATCCAAAATGTTTCACCCTAATGGTAAGTTTCATTAACATCGATTTCTATCATGTGGATGTTACTGTGTGACTTTACAGTATTGCTTATTATAGTAGACCACCAACATTGTTATTCTTCAGTCTATGCAGATGGTAGTATATGTTTGGACATCCTGCAAAACCGCTGGAGTCCAACATATGATGTGTCTTCAATTTTAACCTCAATACAGGTATGTACACTGACAATTAATAATGTTGTTTTCAGACTAATGGTCAGTATTAACACTGGTCCAAAACGGGTTGATTATTAAATTAATTAAATTAAATTATTGTAAATTAATTACAAAATTATTTAAAGTTCAGTGTTTTGCATGGATGTATACTTTTGCATAAAATGTTCATTTTGTAGGCAGGTGTCATAAAAAAGCTTACCTACATACTGTTCTGTAAGAGAGTGCGATTTAGAACACACTTGATTGTGCGGACTGCAAAATGTGTTTTATGTCAGAATACATAGTGCAGCACAGTTGTAGGGCTGTTTTGCAGCAAAAGGGGGACCAACACTATACTAGGAAGGTGGTTATAATGTTATGCCCGCTCAGGGTACACTGGTATTGGGACAAAATAGGGTAACAAGTGTAATTTCTGATTTACATGTTCTTTGCGTTATCCTTTTCCTGACAGTCTCTTTTGGACGAGCCAAACCCAAACAGTCCTGCCAACAGCCAGGCAGCTCAACTGTACCAGGAAAACAAACGGGAGTATGAGAAGCGTGTGTCTGCTGTCGTGGAACAGAGCTGGCGTGATTGTTGACCCCCTAAAACCGTTCACGATATAAGGACAATTATCTGCCACCCAGAGAAAAAAGTATTACGTAAAGAATTGAAAAAAATTTAATCCCCATCATGATTTATATGCTCATATTACTCTATAGAATTCTGTCTGTTCTGTAGTTTTTGCCAGGTCAAAGTGCAGTGGTGTTGTGATTTATGCTAAATCTTGCTCTCGGATGAGGATGTTTCCTAAATTTACTGAATATACCCTATTAATTTAAGATCACTTGTTGGTGCATGCATTTATTGGTATATCTTTAAAAGCCAAGTTCTAAGTCTATGCAGGTCTTAGTCATGAATGTTATTTAGTTTTGGTTTGTTACTTTGTGGACTAATAGTTTCCTATATTTTAATGACCACAGAAAACATGAGCTGGAATTAAGTCAGAGATTTTACCCAAAGTTTTTTTTTTGTCATGCGACTTTGCTGTCAGCTTTCTTTCATACCCAACTAATTCCTCTTCAGTCATATTTCTTTAATACATATTTACTTCTTTCCCGAAATGGCAGTTTACAAATATTTTTCGAAAGGCTATCAAGACTATTGGGATCATTTCAGGAGGTCTGTCACAAACGAGCATAGATCTTGGAATGGAATATCATCTTTAATATCATTTGTTGCATCCCAAGTGCATTACGATTCAGTTCTTTGTTTGCCGTTTAAAAAAAACCTCACTTATCCAAGAGTGCAACAATCTTTTTTTGTTCTAATCCAATCAGTTTGGGTCTAATTTTTTAATGCACATCCAGAGTTTGAGTGTCAGATTTGCATTTGTACTCTTTGTAAGAAACTGTACATTCTTACTTCTTGTAAATAAACAGTAAAATAAGTAAAACATGTTTTTTTCTTTACTAATTTAAATGGTGTATTTAGTGTAGAACAAATTAGTTCACTTTCACACCTAAAAGCAACTTTAAGCTATCAAAACATTTTAAATGTGTTTGTATGTAAAACTGCTCAAATTGACGTGAGCCCCAACTGTTTATTGTGAGTATTTGTATGAAAAGTAATCAGCAATTCAGTTATTTTATTTATTTGTTTTGCTATTTGCTATTTTGCTATTCCAGGTGTGCCAAAACTTCAGCTTCTCAAGTTAGGCAGTGTCACCAACGTAGTGGGAAGGGGAGGGAGGAGCCTAGTGCAGGTGTGTAGGGAGCGAGAGTGTTTTTGGGAGTGAATTGGTGTGTGTGTGTCGATGTTCCAGGTGATGCTATGGGGAAAATGGTGGAGATGTAACCGCGAGTTATCCGAAGGTGTTAATAAAACAGGACTTTTATTTACATCCATCTCATCCTTTCCGTGCGACCCACAGACGTTACAATATATAATTATATTAGGGCCGGGACTTTAATGCGTTAATTTCGATTAATTAATTACAAAGATTTTAACGCGTTAAAAATTTTAAC
>JAOTRQ010000025.1:3053470-3069598 GCA_028565875.1 Hoplisoma paleatum
GGGTTGGGGTTGAAGAGCAAGAAGAATGGAAAATTCAATTAGTTATTATTATTATTATTATTATTATTATTATTATTATTATTGACTGTACTTTTAAGTATTATCAACTATTAAGTCAAATAAAGTTAAAATATAGTTAATATGATAGATATTTTATTAGCATATTCAACTATATGAACTAAAATCTCACTCTTAAACATATGAATTATATAAAGAATCATATAATGTATTATAAAATAAACATTTTCATTGTTGAGTAACTGAGTTACTGAGCAATAGATACTCTAAAATTGCATCTGGGGGAAATGTTGCAGGATTTGTGGTGACCAGATAGTCATGAATATGCCAATCTGGCAACACAACATAGTGTACACACAACAAAATACTTTATTATTTTTATAATTTATTTTTTATAATAATATTACTAATATATTTTTGATAATAATATTTTTATAATAATGTATATGCCATATTAGGGAGTTTAAATGTTATAGTGCTTGCCTCAGTTTCCTCTCACAGTCCAAAAAGGTGCAGGTAAGGCAAATTGAAGATACAAAATTATCCATGACTGTGAGACTTGTGTTGTTTAAACTTGGATGAAAATGCACTAAATTGTAAAACATATCATTTAAAGTTAAACAAAAAAATAAAAGTCATATAATGAAATATATTTCGTGATTTAATATTTTTTTTCATTACATTAGTAGTAGTAACATTAATTATTTTACTAATATTTACAAAAAGCAAGCCATTATCTGGAAAACACTGCTGTACAGTTGAAGAATGTTTTATTGAATGGTCTGTACTAAATAAACCACATAATGAAGTACATTTTACATAATAGTTTTTTTAATCTATTACCTTTACTCATACTTAAGTTTAAATGGAATAGGCAGTCTTCAAATTATTACCTATTTACCAGAAATTCAATAAACACCTTGAGCAAGTTGCCATAACTTGTCCATCCATCACTGAACAATTTGAGTTTTCTGCTTTTTCTTGGTTAGGCTCATGGTAGGTCCAAAGACCAAACACTCATGACTTCACTTACGTTTGTTTGAGGATGTTTGTGTGTAGGATTTAGAGAAACCGCAGGACCTAGTGAAAATGTTAAACGTCCATGAGACGTACTGTAAAATTCTCACACTAACTATACTATCAACGTTTAAAGCAACGGAACTTTCTGGAACCTTTTGAATCAGCCTAGCTTGAGAATTGTCAATTTTGCATGCTGATAGGTTCACATTATGTGTGTGTCGCTAGTTCTTTGAGACGAGTCCTCTTTAATGCTACAGTAACAGCTTGTGTGTGCCATTAATGTGGACGTCTTCGGTCAAAACCCTTTTTGACAGATTTTACCCCTGTGGCGTCATTTTGCTTGGGAATGTATATATGTCTAAATCTATACAAATTCAAATTCTTATTCAAAATCTTATAGATTATAGAATAAAACATCAATGCTAATTTTGAACAAACACAAACTCATAACTTTTTAAACTAGAAAAAAAGTTATTATAGCAGATGCTGACTTGTGTACCTTTTGCTTATATCCGTTTGTACTGTATTTTTTATCAACAAACACAAACATACCAGAATCAACAGAAACTCTAGTGCCCTCTAGTGCTCTGGTGGAAAATTACTTTATAAATTAATCACTAACTTTTCTCCTTGTGTTCTGTCCCTTTCTAAACTTTATATAAATACTTTGCAAATACAGGTGCTAAGCTAAAAACATATATGAACATTTTGCTTAAAAAAAAGAACAAACACTTGACATTTTCTTGTTTCGGTGCATTATAGAAGTTTGTACTAGTTCATAAGACTTGCATTTGTATGCATAGTTTCAGTCACTCAGTGCTCCTGTCCTACATATAATAAACATTTTGCTCAATCACTATCACGCCGGCTGTTTGCTGTTGAATTATTGGTATGTAAGTACGAGTCCACACCTAAGAGCTCGATTTAGCTTTAAGTCTCCTATGTTACCTCTGGCAAGGTGACCATCCTTTTTTCCAGCTACACCATTTATTATCCTGTCAGGAGCTTCAGGGTCCCACCACCGCTCTCAGAACCCTGGCCATAATGAATTCATCAGTAATCCCCAAAACTCATCTCGTCACGCCCAAGGTAATTAATACATTTGGAGGGCGATGGATAACTCTTAATTAAATTACGCCTCTTTTAATGAGGCCTTTACGCTGACTATATTTAAAACTGGTATCTCTATTATCAAACGCTTGGCAGGCAAACGAGATTTTTCTTTTCCAACCCAAATCAATCCTGGATGAGACATAAAAGAGCCTATGATTAATATATCAATTTAAACTTGTTTATTTAGTATTCCAGGGTTTAATGAATTACCTTCCATAATTAGCTGGCTCTGGAAGCTTGCTTTCCTTTATTAATGCACGAATACTATCTATAGATATAAATTTTAATAGGATTTACTGATAACAACTTTGTGGCATTAATCATATTACAACATTTGGTTTATTTAATTAATTAAAGATATGCTTGGTAAATTAATTGCACACTTCCACAATATTATCTTTAACTAATGAGTCTTTTGCAAAGTGGCTGTTTCATTTTTTATAACAAACTCAGATTAGTGTGATCTCAATTATGTATAAAACAAAAGCCGACTGCTTGGCCCGGGCTTGGCGGAAAGCAAAATTAGACCACTCAGCATTCTCTGCTAAACAAAAAAGGGGAAAGTTTCTATTGTTTTAGAGAAACTGTAGTACACGCCAGTGATTCAAAAGATACATGGAAAATAATGAGGTCTGTAATTAGCGCTGTAGAAAGTAATGCTGCTGAAAGTTTGATGTAAGCTAATGAAATCTGACTGACAACAGATTAGAGCTTGTCTTTTTGTGGATTTAATAAAAACTTAAATAAATAATTAACATTCTACTATTCCATGTCACAATGGCATTGTGTAGTGCCTGGATATCATAACACAACATGTGTCAACAATAAATAAATATTTTACTTTAGATAACTTACTGTTATTTCATTTATTTTCATAATGTGCTATACAATTTTAAAACATATCTAGACTACAAGCAGGCCAGCCAAGTACATGCACCCTATGTCTGCGAACCTATTTTAGTGGATGCAGACATTGACAGTGTGTGTCAACCATAAATATTATAAGTATAAATATATAAATATAATAAGTAGTTATAATTGTTTAATAAAATGTAAATAATGTATATATGTATCACTAGGGTGAACCCACTAAAGTCACACTATGTTTTGTCTACAGCTGAGAACTCAGACAGTCAATCAGTTCACATTCAAAGTCACTTTCTGCTTAATTACATATGTAATATAATTGAAATTAGCTTTCATCCAGTAAAAATAAATGAAGTTTTGGAGCTATTTTCATTTAACGCACCATGTACCCGTTCTGGTATTAATACTTATTTGAAAATTGTCTCCTGAAAGTTGAAGATATTGAAGAAAAATGTAGAAATCATGTATTTAGTCCATGCGGTGGGTATTAAAGTGTAACATTAATGATGTGTGCAAATGATGTTTAATGCAGAGACAGAAAATGAGCCAAGCACAGGTCGAGGTTAAATTATCGGAACTTTAAAGACAATAATTTAAAGACAATAAACCTGTTAGTGACAATAATTCAGGGAGTAGTGTCATCACCTCACAGCAAGGTCATTTGATTTCCGGATGTAGTTGGTTCTTTCTGTGGGAGTTTGGGGTTTTCTTTATGTGCTCAAATTTCCTTCCAGTCCAAAGACATGCAGTCATGTAAATTGTAGCCTACCAAGTCTTACCAGGGTTTCCTTTCTTTTGCGTAATGAAATGGACCAGGCTGAAACTGTAATAAAACAGTCAATGAATGAGTGATTTTGGATGTAAAGATGCACCACAAAACTGTTAAAAATGTATGCCATTGTATAATCATTTAAATCAATCCAAGATATGAAATAAATCAATATTCAATTTAGGCAGTAGAATGCACTAACACTATTTGTCATTTTTTTCTACACAAAAATATAAATGAGCTTTGTTTTGCATAGTTTGTATCTAACTCTGAAAAAGATCATTCAGTATTTAGCTCAATAAAATATAAGCACAAATATAGTGTTTTACTTCATTTTAGAGAAAAAATATAGGAAACTTTGTACTAATAAATGTATCTTCAGATTTACAATGTCAATCAAGTGGATTGTTTCATCCCTATGAATGAATAATTGATACATTAATATATTATAATTAATAATATTCATATAATAATATATTAAGTATTATTATAGTTAGAATATATTAATATATATTAATAATAATAATATAATAATATGAATATATTCTGATGTCAAAGCTGGTGATATAATGACTTCAATTTGATTGCATTTTAAGTTTTGTGCACTTTCCACTCATGTATCTCCCACCTCCAAAAAACATACACTGAACTTAAAATTAGATATAAATTGCAAAGTGAGTGAGTGAATGAGTGAGTGAATGAGTGCCCTATTTGTGATTTCAGATTTTGCACAAAATTAGGAATTATGACCACACACATGTACATTTGGTCTGGCCTTTAGACTTTCTGTGTGGGTTGTGACAAAGCCGTACCATGTAATGTAATTTCATACAGTACATTACGATCATATCCTGCATAAAAGCCTTATGGGTAATCAAATTCAAACTAAACTGTCAATATAAAGAAAATCAGTGTGTATAGTGGCATTATTGAATCATTAGCAATTTAAACACGTTTTAAGGTTTACATTATGAATTTAATCATTCACATAAATAAAAATGGTTTTCCTTTTATCTGTTTTTGTTTTGTCTGCACTTTGACATGGTTTTGACATCTTGAATTGCGTGTTAGCTAAACTGTTCACACTTCGTTTTCAGACAAAATCCACCCTCGGGGGGCTCTGGGTGGGCATGACTAGTCTGGTGGATTAAAAAAGATTACAGTACTGACTGTACAGAGCTGTTGCCTCATCTTGATAAAATAATACACAGGATATTCAGAGCTGACTGACAATGAGTTGTTAGGGTCAGGCACTGTTCATGCACAATTATAGTCGGAAGTGTTGTGACTGCTGCTTTTGCCAGTCATTTATCTGCCTGTTAGGAAGCACTTAAGTGCTTATTTTGGAGAATATGCTGAAGTAAAATTGTACAGAAGTAAAATTGCATGTTTTTTTTTTGTACCTGCATACTGATGCATCATAGATGTGATTCATTCAGGATCAGTACCTTCGCCAGTCACGAATGACAAGAAAATGTCTGTAATGCTTATAATTACCCCTATCTTTATTTCTTTGCAGAATGTGACTACATGTCTTTGGGTCCAGACTGTGCCTAAAGGCAGAGTTCCTCTCAACATGTGCACACACAACAAAATTGGTGAGTTTGGTCCCTTTTTTTTAATCTTAGTGTCACTGAGATGAAAAAGCAGAAGACTTCAAGAGTCTTACTGTAGGATAATGTCATGCTTTGTGGAAAACATGGGGAAGTAGCTTTGATTCACAGGTAAATACTTTCACTGTCAGTTTAACATAATTATGCTGTCACATCACTGCCCGTTGTGAAATCCAGGCATTATGTGTCATTTTTTGCTTCAGTGACTAATCTGTAGAGATGTAAGGCTAGTTGACACCATAAAAGTAACAAAAAATAGAAAAACAAAGAATATATAATTTTCATTCATTTTTAATTTGCTATTTATATGAGATTTATGAGAGAATATGACTGTGTAGTGAAGAATTTCTGTAGTGAGTACAGCTTGTCATATAAATAATTGCACATTTAAACTGATATTAAAAGCTATTTCTTTTTGTTTATCTATTTTAGTAAATTGCAGTTCATTTCAGTGAAACATAATGATGTTAGGTTCACTGATTTTTTATTCAACATTTGGTTATTTCTTAACCTTTTTCCAGCATGTGTAATTTAATTATTTGATGTTCGAAACTGCAAAAAGCTGTTAAATCTAAGAGCAATTCTCATAGCCAATCTAACATTCCTGTTGGTATTAAAATGTTTAAATTTTTTCCCACCTAGATAGTTTAGGTAAAAAAAAATATGTCAAAAATATATTGTAATAAGAGTATAAGCAGAAACACCTACACATCTGACTGTATTGTGTTTCTATAGCCTTTTTTTGTTAAAACTAAAACAAACAAACAAACAAACAAAAAGATTTCAAAAGAAAAATAAATAAATGACGTAATAATTTCCTATTCAATTAACTGTATTAAAGTCTGAAGTAGACTGTGGTGTAGCTCACTGATGAATTCTCTTTTATTCGTAACAAATTCAAGTGGGTTAGAATATAAATAGGCAATTTAAATGGACGCTCAATGGGATTTGCACTGATTTAATACATTTTTTTTTCAAAAAGTTGCATATACATTAAATAGAAATTTATATTGACTTTTCAATTAGGTTACTTGTTTATTTAATAGTGGAAAGACACGTTACTTATAAAGTAATTTACAAATTGATGTACTATTATAAAATACTGTAATGCATTTATCATGTATTGATCGAAATGCTTTAGTGACTAAACGTTTGCAGTGACCCAAAAACATTATTCTTTTGCTATAAGTGATTGAAAATTGATTGTAGACCATTATAGTGAATAAATGCATGAATGACTGAGAGTAAATGAAGTGATGATTATGATCCTGAGGTTTTGGCACAGACTCTCACTCAGTAGAAATGACAGATAGAGTTTAAATAATTCACGCAATAAAACGCAAATCGGTTCATTCTAAACAAATTCATGTGAACACTTAAAGTGCAAAGTTGTACAGTTTTGTGTGTTTTATTTTAAATACTCGATTTGCATTAGTGCACTCATACTGCAGTGAGAAAACATACTATTTGGGGTAAATCAAATCCATAGATGTACCTTACATGTTTAAAATGAATGTTTTTTGGGGAAAGTATTTTTTATAATAATCAGTACACCATTTAACATGTAATTATACATAATAGAAAACCAGAAATACACATATAGGTTTACTAATTTATTATGATATAATAGCCGGGTCAAAATATTACACTGAATACATTATTACACATTTTCAAGTCATTAAAGCATCAACAATCTTTGTATGAATTAGGTCCAAATATAAGAAATAAAAATGAATTTAATATTATTATAGTGTTATAAAACATCCAGGGTTTGAGAAATAAATTTCCCCTATAGTACCCCCCCTCCCATTACACAGAGTGTTAACTAGTGGAAGTGTTCAGACCCACTGTGCCCTGCTGATTTGTTCATCTTATTAGCAAATGAATTGGCATGACGGATTACAGAAGAAGAATCGGATCGAATTTAGCGGCTTAATTAAGTGTTAAAGATGCTCAAGCTGTTGCAAATGGACAAATAAATACGGCTAATTGAATGCATTGCGAATTAATATTGTATACAGGCTTAATTAACGATAAAGATAAAATAAGAGTGATAATTTAATAGTAGGCCAACCAATTTTACTGAAAAGAGGTCTGATTATTTATAATTAAGGAGGGGGGGGGTGCATTATGACAAACTCGTATTCTTATCTAAATTATCCAGGTTCTACACAATGGCATAAAATTGTGTGTTTGCTTCGTACAATGGGTCTATATAAATGATAATTCAAACATCTGTTTTGGAGAGCTCTTGAATAGCCTGGACTGTTCGCGTCAGCAGTAGAAACTGAACTGGACACCAGGTTTAGAACGGTTCTAAGTCTCCATTTTGCTTTGCTGGTGGTCCTTTGCTCTCGGGTTTTCGTTAATTAGGAAATCTGGGTGAGCACAAGTAAGTCCTCATTACCCAGTTTTGCTTCTCCCACTGTCTCGTGTATTACAAGAGGACGATTAGAATAGGATCTCTCTCTCTCTCTCTCTCTCTCTCTCTCTCTCTCTCTCTCTCTCTCTCTCTCTCTCAGGAGCGAGCGCGCGCTGGAGAAACGAGGCGCTTCAAACCCGCGCGCGCTAATTAGACGTTTGGTGACAGCGGCTTGTAGGTCCGATTCTGCTTTCACATTCATTCATTTCTTCATTCAGTCATTCAGGGTCACACAAAGCTGCAAATCACCCGGTTAAGCTGGGATTCACCCAGAGGCTAAAATCTGTTGATATGACCAAACCCGGAGGCAACAACGGTCATTTAATCCGCCCTCTTACTGAATAAAGATCACTGACCTTATATGACTGATGAGTGCCAATTTATTCTAAATAATAATAATCTAGGCTTATTAATATCACTTTTTTATTACAATAGAATAATACACTACAAACATAACCCTAAAGATCATAACATTCGTAAAACATTACACTACTGTACAGAAATACCTGACATATTTTAATAGCTTTTAATTAACTGTAAATAATTGTAAATAAGGTTTCATTAAATGAAATAATATTGTATGCTGTTGTATTCGTTTTGAAATTCTAAATTATGTTGGTGTACAATCCTAAAGTAAAACTAAAAACGTTCCATCATTCTTTTATCAAATGTTAATTTGAATACATTTTAATATTAATGTTGACAATACGTTTTATATATATAAATATTTAGGATTCACGTGATTTTATATGATAAATAGGTAGAGGTTAAATAAATAAATACCTAAAGTAAAATCTAGTACAGATTGCATTGCAAAATCGTATTGAAAACATTGTTAGAATTGTTTAGCTTGTAAATAAATGAATTGAAGAAGTTGTAGTTGTTGAAGAAATGTAATGGTTTTAACAATATAACAACTGTTTATAGAAAACAATTTGTTCATCTTTCTTGTACATGAAGGAATAGTAATTGGAGTTGTTGAAGAAATGTAATGGTTTTTAAAAATATAACAATTGTTTATCTTATCAATTACAACAGCACTAATAATAAAACAGTGATTTATAAACTACTACTTTATTTTATTGTTATTGCACATATTACTCTTACATTTGCACAACTATTTTTTATCAATTACCATAACAGCAATAACAACAACAACAACAACAACAACAACAACAACAACAACAACAACAACAATAATAATAATAATAATAATAATAATAATAATAATAATAAATAGATAAGAAAAACTAAGAAATATTTTAAACTATTTTGCAGTATGATGCTCGGTAATGTTGCACGTAGACTACTAGAGTGAAACTTTACGTGCTCATTAATGTGAGATGGTGTTAAAAGCCCATTCTGAATATTCAACACTTTAATCGTCGGCACTCTGTGGGGTGAATCTGGCCACGCAGGACGTGTGTTAACTGACGCCCTTCTCGATGGGTGCTTGTAATCATTTGCAGGTGTAAAGTTTGCCCGAGGCGAGAGGAGCGAATCCCCCCCGTGTTTAATAAATCAGTGGCTCCCACAAGCTGCGCACTCCGGCTCATTTGTAATGCACACACTGCATTAATAAAACACTCGCTACTGGTTTACAAGGCTTCGACAACACATTTCACACCAAGGCCATGTTACCACAGAGGTGAAAAAATACAGAGGTGTGATTTTATTTATCAATTCTCACCGAACTTTTAGCGTTGTAGATTACAATGAGGTCCAAAATGACGTTTTATCCACTAGAGGGCGGTGATGCATCACTTTTTTTAGTTAAACATTGGACAACACAGGACTCGGAGTGGCAGATTTTCAACGACGATGCATTTTTCTTTCAAAACTTCTAATTCATGCATAGATTGTGTCATTTTTATTTAAAAAAATGTAACTACAAACAATCTAAATTAGAATTATCCTCATGCATTAAAACTATAAAATAATTTCAGTCTTTTGGTATTTGGAGACTTCCCTTATTTCAACCATTTAAGCATCCACTAAATACTTGTATTACATACATACCAATACATATCTACTTTATTTTCTTTATCTTGAATAAAACATTTACTCTTCAAAAGACAAGCTACAAACAGCATACTTTTGTTAAACGATGCACATGCAACAATGCAGAGAAAATGCTGCTATGCAAAATATCACTTTGAATGTGTAAGCAGTTTCAATATAGCAATGTTTTATTTTACATCAACATAATTCACAATAAATCCAGACCTGTGTTGAGATAAACATTCGTGTATATGATGTTATTTGTATGCATATAAAAGTTACAAAATAAACGCAATAAATCAGGCCTAAACTGTTAAAAATGATTAAACTGATTTAGATGAAAAATTTGTAAGATAATTTCTTTAAAGGGTGTAAGGTGTGGGTGTCAATGTATCAGTTTCAGGTTTCAGTTAACAAACACTCCAACTCTCAGGCAGATTACTGATTGAACAGCACAGCAAGTAAACCTTCTACTGTCTGGTAGAATATCTATTCTACACCAAATCATGTTTACTTTAAACAATGTAATTACAATAGTTAGTGTATTACAGAAAACTACATTTTTATATTTCATGTATAGTCCATTTTTTAAATAAAATCACTTTTCTTGCCACATAATATTAACACAGGTGTGAAAGGTGAATGGAAAACTTGGCTGCATCGTTCCTCACAGTTTTTCACTGAAAATATAAATTAAATGCAGAATAATGCAGAAAAATGCAAATAGATAAAAGGAAAAAAAAGTACTACGTATACATATTGGCTTTTAAACGGCGAAACACGACACATGGATTATCTTAATAGTTTATTAACTTAAAAATACAAAGAAAAAAATATATAAAAAGACAAATATGGTATAGGGAATAATGTTCGCATTTACATGTAACTGTGGTTATGTGAGTTGCACGCAAATTTAAACAAGATATTTGTCACGAAACATATTAAAATAAAGAATTTTTAAAAAGACAAATTATTTTGTTTAGTTTACTTTTGAGATGTTTTTGTCGTTTGGAAGCAAAGTATGTCAAATCAATAATTAATTAAATGCTGCGGCCAAGCTTCAATGCGTTTTTGACTGTAAGTTATTATGAATCTTCGTAACATTTCCGAAATTATTTGTTATATGTATGTTTCTGTTATATGTATTTTTAAATCTTCTGTTGAACTTTAATGAGAGTTGAAGACTGAGGTCTGTTCTCACTGAGCTGTGGAGGCTTGAACCGAGCTGCGCTCTGATTGGTCGAGTCTGTTGCGTATTGTTATGCTGTCAGTCCAAATCACATGGCTGAGCCCCTAATAACAGCTGAGCTTGGCACCCAAGTTTGCAGAAGTTGTTCGGCACAGCGGAGCCGAGCAGATCTGAGCGCACTGAGCGGTTAAGAGAAGACTTACATCAACTCGGTAGATTGAAAGACTTTATACGACTTTTGACCCAAGTTTGGTCACTATTTTTAATGCTTGTTTTTATTTAAAAGCCTATTTTTGCCTATTTGACTCGTGTGTTTTTGCTCTGGTGTTCCAACTTTTGGAATATAGAGTTCCAACTTTTTAACCCGTGGAAGCCGCTTTAGAAAAGTCGCTGAAATGTATAACATGATGGAAACCGAGTTAAAAACTCCCCTGCCGCAGTCCAACTCGGGCTCGGGTCAGGGTGGAAAGAACGTCGGAGGCGCAAACGACCAGGACCGGGTGAAGCGCCCGATGAACGCCTTCATGGTCTGGTCCCGGGGCCAGCGCCGGAAAATGGCGCAAGAGAACCCCAAGATGCACAACTCCGAAATCAGCAAGCGCCTGGGCGCCGACTGGAAACTCCTGACTGACGCCGAGAAGCGGCCGTTCATCGACGAGGCGAAACGTCTGCGCGCCATGCACATGAAGGAGCACCCGGATTATAAATACCGGCCGAGGCGCAAGACCAAGACCCTGTTGAAGAAAGACAAGTACTCTCTGCCCGGCGGGCTCTTGGCACCCGGTGCGGGCGCAGTGAACAGCGCTGTGTCTGTGGGTCACCAGCGCATGGACAGCTACGCACACGTGGCTAACGGCTGGACGAACGGCGCGTACTCTTTGGTCCAGGAGCAGTTGGCGTACCCGCAGCACCACGGCATGAGCAGCCCACCGCCTCTCCAGCAAATGCACCGCTACGACATGGCAGCCGGTCTTCAGTACCCCATGATGTCCTCGGCGCAGTCCTACATGAGCGCTGCGTCCACCTACAGCGGCGTCACTTACGCGCAACAGAGCCCGGGTGCCGTCGGCCTCGGTTCGGTTTGCAAAACAGAACCCAGCTCGCCACCACCCGCCATCACCTCACACTCGCAGCGGGCCTGTCTGGGGGACCTGAGGGACATGATCAGCATGTACCTGCCACCCGGAGGGGACAGCGCCGAGCACAACACACTGCAGACCAGCCGTCTACACAGCGTGCACCCGCACTACCAAAGCGCGGGCACCGGGGTCAACTCCACACTGCCCCTAACACACATCTGAGAGACTCGTGGGGAGATCGAACACTGTCCCATATTCACATTTTTAAAGACTCGTTTTAGGGTGTAGTGAAGTCGAAGGGTAAATGGAGCGCTACCCTAAACTGCATTTTAAAGACTCGTGTGTATTTTAGGGGTAGTGGAGTATAGGGGACTGCAACACCACCCATACCGACTCTTGTTTTAGGGTAGAAAAAGGGGGAAAGTTAAAAAAAAAAAAAAAGTAAAAGTAACGTATGGTCACGGTGTTTTCTACATTTCTTACAAGTTCCAAACCAGTCCATAAGCCGGGCTTCTTTATTTTGAACATTCTTGATTATGACAATGGAACAATTTCAACCGCCTGGCGTCTGCAAGTTATGACAAGACTCATGAAATCCAAACACACAAGATTTACATCAATTGTATAAACAATTTGCATATTATTGAAATGTAATATCTAAAGGAACTTATGATTATATGAAAAACCATGATCCTACGTAACTTCAGGTACTTGAACTTATAGTGGAGAAAATGTAAACTAAACAAAAAAAGTAAACAACTTTGCAGTTCCGTTTATGTTAAGAGAATGAAATGATTTTGAATTTCAGTGCGTTGTCTGTTTGAAAGAATTGTGACGTATCACGAACTGCGTTTATTGTAAGTAAACCCGCATTGCAAAGCAGCTTTTTTATTATAAGCTAACGCAATCAACTTGTGCAGAAGAATTCAAACTTCTGACTTTTAAATGCCGTCAGATTTTCTCTCGATGAAAAACGGCAGATGGCTTCATGAAGAAGCTGTAATAATTTCAGAAAAAAAAGAACAACACTGGAGGAAAAGTTTTGCTCATTTTAATGTTTACACTTAATTTGTACAATGGCATTTTTTGTCCAGATCTCTGTGTAGTCTGTTCTGTTTTGTTTTGTCTTAGTTGTTTCAGTTTATTTAAAACTGAAATGAAATAACTGTGCTGGTCGCGAAATTCAGCGCAAAATCTGTTTTATTTATAGCACCGTTTAAAGTTTGTGAAGCATAGATTATATGCCTTGTAAATGTTTACTTTCATTTATTTTGTTGTCTTCTTTTCTGTGTTTTTTTTTACAGTATGAGTTTTTGACCCATTTTTGTGGGAAGAAGAGTTTTATTTAAAACTGGCGTTTCTACTTATTTGAAGACCATCCATAAATGCCGAATAAATTTTTCACAAAATAAATCTATAATGTCCAGATATTCTTCTTTCTATTCATCTGTCACAGGAAAAAGCCAAACACTGAACTGTTGATACGATCTACTGAGTTTACTGAGGAGATCAAGATCATATATTTTTTAAAAGATCTATAATACATTTATATAATGCACATGTAAATAACATGTCAAATAAAATTCAGCTAAAAGTGAAAGCCTACAAAAAATTATTGATTTCTTTGTTTACATAAAAATGTTCCACTTATATAACTGAAATACTTCATATCTATGTCTGTTTTTATCATGACCGTTGTAGTTGACACTTGACAAGTCCAAAGACAACACTCTTTAATTGGAGCACACATATCGATGTAATTTCATTTGTGCATAATGTATCTACAAACTTGGACTAACTGTTTTATGAAATTCAAAGGTCACCTAAATCTAAGCTATACACGAAAAACAATAAAACTTCTTTCAAATCTCAGTACACAATATTCAATGCTACAGAATAAATGCGACAAATAACACAAACATTAACAATTTTACAGTTTATTCTTTATATAAAAAGTTTTTCATGAAAGGTTCAAACCATACAGCCTCCTGTTTACATTTTTCTAGCACTAAAAATAATCTGCTCTTCTGTTTATTTATTTAACTTAATTAACTATTAAACTACTAACAACTTAAACATGACTAATGTGGGTCAGACAGAACAATTTGAACAGGACCACCATTCCAAAACTTCCTATATCTAGGTTTACTTTTGGGAATATATGGGAAAAAAAGTAAATTAAATTATTTGTTATGCAGAATACACAGTATAAGATATAAAACATTTGGATCCTGAAACCAGCTGCACCTGAATCACTAAAGAACCTACAAATTACACTTTAGTATTTGTCGAACTTTGTTGTTGGGTTTGTTCCTCAACCTTAGTCCCGTCCGAATGCAGAATCGACTCACCACAGCAGAATGATTATTTATTGGCAACAGAATTATTTATTGGCATTGTTTTTATTTTTAATGTGAAATTCACTTCCTGTTGCAAAACTAAAATTTTTCCAGGATAAGGACTTGCATTACAATTCACTGGTTTGTGTACATCCTAATGACTGTATTGGTGTTTTCCAATGTTTCCAGACTTTGGAGACACACTATATTACACCAAACACATAACAGGACTTTTTGTACATTTATTTATAATTTACAGTAGCCAAGCCAACCAACAATACTGAAATTCAAACTCGAGGAGTGCTTTTTTAATTATCATTATTAAAATTTACAAGTAACTTTGAAACTCTAATAAACATAACACATTATTATTAAACTAAAACTATAATATCATAACAATATTAATAATATAAATATTTTCATATTTTGCTTCTATGAAAGAAACCTAATTATTTTACTGACTACATTTACATTTATATCAAAACATAACAAAAGGGCATCAATGAAAATAATCCAGATCCACTCATATAATTTCAATTTTCAATCAAATAAAACTATAACAGATACTATAACTACTACAGATAATAAATTATAACATATAATATAACTATTACAGATATTTTATTATTACAGAACTACCAGACTTTATTAAACTTTAAAACTACAAACTTCATTAAACTACCAGATAATAAAACTGTACCATCTAGACTTTAGTTCATTCACAATGTACTTATAGCATATAAATGTTCCTGTACAATACACAAACGGTACACTTTCAACATGCAAGCATTTGGTGTTTTAGAAGTACATAAACTTTAAAAACTAAAAGTTTTCCAGTGAATTAAAAGATTGAACTGTTCTATTTGTTTTGATACGGTACATTCGGTAAGTCCTCCCTATAGCACAATGTGTTGATTTTAGTGGCCCTAAAACCTGGACAAAATTCTTATCTTCTCATTCTCGAATGGTTTTAGCTTCTGGCTAATCAAAGTGACAGATATCTGGCTACTGTTCTCTGATTTCCTAACACTAACGCTGCACCTGACACCTTCACAGCAACCCCCTGCTGCAGTTTCCATGAGCCACCGAGTGGACTCTGCCGAGACTGACGGCCTTCCCACACACTGCTGGGATTTGATCTGTGGCCTCAATGTGCTTCTGGGATTAGCCCACTACACCTCTATTGATGGCAGGAGATTAGATTAGGACCTCCCTGCATTCCCTAGCTGGGTCTTAAATCACTGTAGTGCGATGTGGCCCACTTTTCACCCACTTTAGATTTAAAAAAAATCTGCTTTGCTTGCATGACTGAGCCGACTTTGGTCTCATGTATAGGGTTGAGCACACAGAACAGTTGTTAGAAGTCGATTGAGTCCATACCCAAGTTTTTACTTTTTACGGGACCAGACATCTGATGCCATAAAATAGTACTTTGTAATTTAACTAAAATATAATACTGTATTCTGTAAATTATTTATTAGGTGTCCCTTGCTTCTGTACACGTGTATGAAATGCAGATTTTTAAAACATTTAAAAACATTGGATTTAATTGTAATGTGAGTCATTCATCAAAGAACTTCAACATGTTTTCTACAATTTGTAGCGTAATATATATATATATATGGCGGCACGGTGGCTGAGTGGTTAGCACTGTCGCCTCACAGCGAGAAGTCCCGGGTTCGATCCCCGGGTCGGGCT
>JAOTRQ010000025.1:3096537-3106870 GCA_028565875.1 Hoplisoma paleatum
AAAACGACGTTAGATGCTCTGAATAAAGCTTCTGTTGAATGGTAACGTCATAAACATTCTTACAGTTCATATAATTAAACAATTGATGATTTCACAATTTATGTTAATCTAAAAATCATTCAACATTTTAAAGATCTTCATGATTAAGCTACTAGCATAACAATTTTTTTAAAATCCTCGGTTAATCCAGCCATTAGATCTCAGTCAACCTTTCATCAGTTATTAGCTTTTTTTTTCTCCATTAAGGATGTGACAAATGTCGACTATTCTAAAGCACTCATATCATTCTGCTTGACTTTTCCCTGGGTGAGAATTCAGTTATTGATTGCCTGTTCTGTTTCACTTGGAAAAGGTTGATAAAAGGAGGTTTTCACTTTCTCTATTCGATGTGACAGCTTCCTAACAAGAATAATGGGAAAGCCCCATTCACAGGCAAATCAACCTAATTCAGCGTGCCCCTCCACTTTCAATAGGGGAGTCACAGTCCTTCCCTGCCTATTCCATCACAATCCGCTCCCTTCAGCAAGCCTTCAAAGTTAGCACAACTCCTCCGGGACCAAACACTGCTCTTTGTCACCATGTTTCTCGAGCCATCAAGTCGATAAATAGATCCATAAATGCACGCTCATTAATGAAAAGTTTCAAAACAGACATGCACAATCAGCTGAATTAAGAAGTGACACTATTCTGGTTCCTGTTATTGGTTTCTTATGGAAAAACGACCGAGAGAAGTTCCTAAAGAAATATTCCTTGTAAATCATGTTCCGTTTAAATCTCACCATCTGTAATTTTCTGGAATAATCCTCTTGTACCTGTCTGCCATTTTCTAAGCACAGGAAATGTACTAAAAGAAATCTGATATAGCTATGACCAGCTTATGCCAGGACATTATTGAAGGGAAACCCTAACCCTTAATCTAACCTCCTTGCACAACAGGATCTTTAAACCACTTGCAATAACAAGGGACCTCACCTGTGTAATGCTGGACTGCAGCCAGGTGAGAAGAGTGCAGGTGTGATAGCTAACCGGGGCCTGGACGGTCAGTGTTGTACCTGTTCTGGGGGGGGGGGGGGATTAAAGTATCGGCCCTGCTGCAGCTGCACACGGGTCAGGTCTGTTGTGCTTGGGGTGTTTCAAGCAGACCGACCGACACTGTGGGAAGTGCAGGAAGCGAGACTAAGTTTCCCACCGCTGTGAACCGTGAACGATTGTGCATTAAACACAGTCTTTACTGGCTGATGAAGGGATCTGTACACTTTACTCAGGTGCATTTAATATACAGCCATGGATAAAAATAAAGAACTTCAGTTTTGTATTTGACTAAAATAAAATATTGGGTGAACTAGAATATTAAAAAGAATAGAAGAGGACTGAAATAAATAAATAAATAAACATTTTTAAAGATGTCTCTTATTTTTTTTTCCATAGCTGTGTTATTTCATGGGAAGGTCATAGTCACATTCTTTCAAAATGTTCCACACATTCTGTATCTAGGACAGCAGACAGGCCAGTCTAGTAACCCTCTACTTCCGCAGACACACCTTTGTAATGTGTGCAGCAGGTGTGTATGCATTGTCTTTTTGAAAAACAAAAACAAAAAAAACTTTATACAAATATAAGATGGTGTCTTGCTGAACAGACTTCTTTATTTTTGGGGGCATTTTTATAGCAAGATGGCAAGATGGATGGTTTGGATGACTGGTGACAGGGTTTGTCTTCTTTATCAATTCCAACATTTTATGCAAATAAAACAAATAAAAACATTCTTACTAAACTGCAACAAAAAGTCACCAAACCTTTGACATGCAGCACATATGCTTTGCATTAATGAATTAAACAGCAGTGGTTGTTAAAGTCAAATTAGTTTTCTGAGGCGGCTCTGTTAATGGTCATTACTGTCCTGTGACAACAAAAGCTGATGGTGACAGTCCCTTTTGTAAAAAATAGAACCCTACAGCTCAATGAAATATGACATCTTTGTCCCTGTGATCATATGTCAGGCCTCTGGCTCTGAATGCGTTTTAAAGAAAACACAGAGCACCATCTTGGTTAAGTCCCATTCTTTGAGCTCAGACATATTGAGGGATTTTGACTTCCTCCGTCACACACAGTCTTGTGTCATGCCGTTACTCCTGACCCCGTTATGAAAAGCGTCCATGAAGAACCCACGTCTGGCTTTGAATGTGCACTTGCTCCTGCTCTCGATTGGCCATTCAGGCCCCTCTAGGGAGACAAGGCCCAATCACAATATTGTCAAGGCTCGGTTGGTTTTCTGGTTCAAATCCTTGTTCATGCTGTTTGCTGAGTACTCATCTGCTGTGACAGGCTTCAGACAAACAGAGGTTCCTGAAAGAGGTCTTCCACAAGCAGATCTTTCCTGCTGAGCTGGGGCTGAGAAGGCCCTTTCTCCCACCATCAAGTGGAACCTGGCCTATTGAGCGATGACCATTGGAGGCCTGCATTGAGACAGGCTACGGGCCAGCGGTTCGGCTTTCGTGGGCCTGGGCCACCCTTGCAACGTTCCTGGACACCTGTGTCCACCTTCCTTAAGCGTGGGAACCGTTTTAATCAACCCTGTTAACTACATCAGCATGATGTTGAAACAATCTCACAATCTGAGCATGTTGCAAAATGTAACACTGCTATAGTCTGTTTGAGTCTTGGTAGATTTTGGAATCAGAGCGTACTTACAGGTCATAAATAGTTATACCATCAGAGTACACACAGTAAGATATAGCAGATTTCAGAAGGTTAAAAAAACTGACGCCGTTCTTAGCCACCAGCCCCATTCCGAATGCCCAATCCAGCTAAATCTCCAAGACACACTGCAGAAAAATGGCATCAATTAATCAGCATTCATGAACCGTTAACTTGAGCCTTCTTTTGTTAGCAGCGGAGTTTGATCCAGACAGAGACTTGGCTGTTTTGTGTCTTTCCAGACAACAGCGCTCGGCTTATTCTACACTCACGACTGCTGAAGCATGAAACACAGTAATCCACAAACACTACTGAGCCATTCTGCTATACGAGTGCTATTTAGCATAAAGTTCTTCGTTCAGTGATTTCTGATGTATATCCAATGAACTTTTAAATAATGTTTGCATGAGAGTGTGAAAATTCATCAATAGAATTTAGCACAACTTATTGTCATAATTTAAAATTTTGCATCATGTATTTTTCCAACATACAAATGATGTTTTAAATGAAGTCATTTAAACGATTCTTGCTGTTTTTATGTTCGAGTGATACAATAGATTCTTATACTAGAATTTGTCTGTAAATAATAATGCTTTTGGTTTTTTTTTTTAAAACAAATGTTTCATGAATAGCTTACAATGCCACAGCTTACAAAGTCAGAGCATTTCATTTTTCAGAGCAAAGAAACACATTTGTTTGCAACTGTTAAAACCTTGAAGTAAATACAATAGATTTACATATTTAAAATATCAAATATTGTTTTCTGTGATTCATTCAGACAGTTAAAATAAAGATATTGTATTGTTAATAAAGATATATGTATTCACCCAGTGTGTGTCCCACTGTGACCCTAAGATAGTAAAGTGAATGGAAGTAATAAATAATGTAAAATAATAGTTATACCATAATTACATAATAGTTAACAATAATATGGTTATATATATATATGTATATATATATATCAGATTGCTGATCAAACCGAACTTTCCATTTCTGTTCTTTTTAATAATGTTGGGAATTTAAAAATATTTTTTAGTTCTAACTAGCAGCAAGTACTGAAGCAATTATTATATAAAAGTAAATAACTGTTCTCATGTGGTAGTTAATGAGCAGCATTAATAATTATCTTGACAATGATTATGTGGACAGGTTGTAAATAAATATCAGTTTGAAAAGAAATCTTACACTTAAAAAAAATTTTAAACGAAAATAATACTTTTTAAATTATTTGTATGAAGTTATTTTTATTGTCTTCAACTGGGTTAGAGATCAGAAGGTTTCTGGTTCAAATCCCACTACCACCAAGTTGCCACTGTTGCTCAATTGCTCAAAATGTTCCATTGAAAGTTCCAGAAAATGTCCCATTGTAATTGTTAGGATAAAAATGTTTGCTAAATGTAAATGTAGTTTAAACAAGTCAAAAGCACTACATTATTAGCACAGATACAATGTTTAATATTATGTAATAGCTTTACAGTTGACAGGCATCACTTCTCAGTGACATTAAAGCAGTATAAAGATTTAATACACAGAAAGCAATACACTGTTTACAAATAAAACTTTATTACAATTTAAGTGTGATAAAAGAAGCCTTCTGCATTTTTCTGCCAACCGGAGGTCCTGATTTTACCATCCAGGGCAGGAAGTCTTTCGTTCTCCACGTCACTGCATCAATTCATCTAAACTTCAACTTCCATGTAAAGACATCTGTCCATGTTCCAGATACCCCATTTTGGTGCAAATGATCCCCTTGAAGAAGGCAATTTTTACAATATGGCAATTCTACCACTTGCATCGTAGCTCTGCACAGATTCTTTGCCTTGCCAAAGAAGCAAGTTTAATTGGACGGCTGCATTTAAAGTCATTCCACAATTATACAATTATACTGGAGATGCATGTCTGCATGTTGCTCCGTTTGCACCAATTTACTGCACTTTCTGCACGGTTCAGAACCGGCTTCCCTTTTCAGCCGATGCAAATTCCCCTCATTTAGCTCCAAATGAAGCATAATTGCTCATATTCAAGCAAACACCTTGCTGTAAGAGGTTCCTCCTAGTTAGTTTGCATTAAATCTGAAGGAACAAAAATCCTCAAATCCATTTGCGTGCACGTGCCAGCTGGATCATTCTGCTGGAAGAGGGATCAGGAAATGGATGATGCAATTGAAGACATTTAACATCCTGCTTGCGTATCTTCCAGTTACCGGCATATTGAAAACAAATAGGAACTAATGTGACTAAATGGGTAAAAGTTCTCCAACAGAAGATCTGTTGCAAAAATAATGAATTCATCAGCGTGTAATAGTGTTAAAGACAAAATTCAGTGAATGCTTGATTAGTTGAAGTTTCAGGTTATAGTTCTAGAGAATCTATTTGCAGTTGGTGGACAGTTAGATCGGAGCATAGACCCTGATTTAGTTTGAACTCTTTAGCTGGACCAATTTGGCATTACTTGCCACCCAAACATTTGATCAAAGAGAACTGTAGTGTTTCCTCTTTTTTGTTTGAAATGTTGGAAGTTTAAGAGGAATTCATTGTTCAAAGGCAAAGAGTAGCCCAAAGTGGCGAGGCAAGCACACCACCAACAATAGCTTACAATAGCTTGTTTTAATTCATACCCTCTTTTATATAAAAAGGCAGACAGCACAACAAACCGTTGACTCATTGATACACAATTAGGAGTGATGCGGCAGTTAATGCTACAAGCGGCTCTGTTTAACAGTCTGTCTTTGACCCTCTGCCTTTGAATAAATATAATGCATCGACGGGCAAGAGGGAGAAACCAGAGCACCAGAAAGAAAGGACGCTGGGGATTTTTTAAGCCACAGATAAGTAGTTAAAGACCTTTATGGAGTATAGCACCATTATCCTTCCTGAATAAAAATAGGATTTAGTGTTTTTTCCACTTAATTTGAATCAAAAGAATCTCCACCTTACATATTGCGCTGGTAATGTAATAGAGAGAGAATCACAAAAAAGGCTTTGTGGTCCTGACACCATCTATAGTGCGCCTGTGTTGTCCTGAGAGCAAAAGGAAGAGAAAGCTTTTTTCTTCTGTTCCTTGCTATCTGCTAACCCATTCTAATTGATGCCCAATGCATTCCTGCACTGGGTGCATTCACTGAATAACGAGTGATGGACTGAATGCAGATGAATTGGTGGGTTCTAACAGAAGCCGTAAAACAGCTCCGACACCCCCACCAAGCTCGGGATCTCCCCCACTAACCACCGAGCTCCCCCGAATCCTCAGCCAAAGCCTGCTCCGGGTTTACCGCCCAATAAAGCCTGGCTATTGTGCGTCGACGCAGACCCCATAAAAGCTGTCCATCTCTCCGAGGCCTCTAAAGCTTGGACTCACACAGACTGGAGTGACAGCCACCGCCACCACGTTTCCACCCCCTTAGCTCCTCTCTCGCCCTTCTCAGTGAATTCTACCCCCCAGATTCTTCTCATGTGTTGGTGAACAGTTTCACTCTACCTCGATATAGATTTTACAAGACTCGAAAAGGCTGGACAATGCTTTTTATGATATGGATGGGTAACGGTAATAGATAATTAATAATGGTGGATAGCACAGCGGATGGATACCTTGTACCCTATAGGCTAGTCTAAGTAAACAAGCTATCCCTTTAAATTTCCAACAAAAGCAATTGCACTTGTTGTTTCAAACCTGACAAATTGTTTAAAATTTTATTAAAAATAGTAAAATTAAAATGAGATTATGTAACAATGCACATTTGTATTTAAACATGACCATAACTGGTTGTGTTAAATTTAAAGGGCCCGAGCAGATAGTGACTTTCAAAGTGAGACAAAGTGAGTCTCCAGGCACAATAAAACTTTTTTTATATAAATAAATACAAAAATAACAATTCAATTTATGTTAGACAATACTGGTTTTACAGCACATAGGCTTTACAGCACTATAACCATCATAACAACAAATGGTGTGTGCTTGTAGTTAAAGTATTCGCTCTCTGTGCCTGGCAGTGCTGGCTGGCGTTCAATATAGATCAGCTAACATCTACAACAAGCATTCTCGCTGGTCATTTTTTCGGTGGGTAAACACAAATGTAACAAAACCCTCAGAAAAGCGCTGACGTTGTGGTGGTGAATTTCTTCACAATATATTTGACAACGACACAGAAGTAGAAATGGAACACGACCGTGTTGAGACGACGAGTTGACACAGAACTATGAATCAACCTTCACTTGCTGTGTCTGAGAGGAGGGAATGGTCGAACGGGTTCCTTACATTCATGCTGCAATTGTGACCTCTGCTGGTTACTTGCACTTTGCCTATTGCTTACACCTGAGACAGTCGCACAATACTGCAAACTGTACGGCACTTAAGGTTAATTGTCAGTGTCTGCATGTGTATCCAAGGAAGGATTCCATAATCTATGACTCTTTTTCAGGCAATGTTGCGGTCTACCAAATCAGCCGAGGAAGTGAATATCAATAAATTCATTCAAAACAAAAAGGGTTCGTACATTTCATAGTGTTTACAGTTTATTTAAGCCTTATGGAGTAGTAAGTGTGAGCAATGCTAAGCCGTTCATGCTAATGGAATGTGTTTGTAAACACTGTACTCAGACAAACATGCTAATGCCTTTACGTACAAGAGCTAGCTGAACTTTGTGTTGGCTTGTTTGCCTACTATGACTTAAATAGATGAGCTTGTTATTCTTAAATAAAAAAAACTAGGCTAATTATCAGCTAGCTGCTAGCTGTCAGGCGGTTATGTTTATGCTTACATCATTAGCATGAATTGTAAGATTTTAAATGCTCAGTAGACTGAGGTGAATTACGTGATATATGACAGGACTGTTAAATTCCTCTAGGAAGATGTTTAGCTGAATGCTAAGTAAGCTAGCTATAAACTTAACAAATGTTTTCTAAAGCGTTCTAATTAGCTAGGTCAGATTACTAAACGCATTACTAGCAGTGCTCTAATTTACATACTATTTATCACTGATAGTGCACTCGTTATATGTTTACATTGTTTAGCTCAGTTGTATGTGGTTTAGGACACAGCAACGACGTACGGTGACTTTTAACTAGTTCTAAATCTATTTATTTAAAAATTTATGTAAATTTGGACACAGAATATATCTACTGTTTATTCCGTCACTCGAAAGACGTCTTTAGATTTAAAAATACTAATATAATATAATTACAAATGAAAGTTTTTTTCCCCTCTCCCCCGCTCCCCCTCTTTGGCTCATTCCCTCAGTGCACAAAACATCAATCTGTCTTCAGCACTGGCACCCTCGGCTCTTTGTCTCATTTGCAGGTGCCTATGAAAGCACCACGGCTACCCCGAACACGCCACGCCTCGTCCCGGCACAGGAACTGCTGACAAAGGCTCTGTGTGGGAATGAGGGATGCGACCATGGAGGGGGTGGGTGCTTTCAGGACAGATGGTTGGGGAAGTTTTCCAATTTTCATCAGGTCAGGCCACCTCCATGGAAACCGTCCTGCTGGATGGGTGCTGAAGAAGTCAGAGTCACCAAAGGACGTAACACCGATGAAATGTTTAGTGAGCCGGAATGGGTCACTGATTCAACCTTTATCACTAAATAAAAGGCGAAACAAACATTCACGCTTTCATTTTCTGACCCCTCGGACCAGTCGATTGTGCTCTGTGTTGCAGTCATTGGAGGGAACTGGTGCACCAAAATAAGCACTGGATTAGCATTATTAAAGACTACATATATATACTGATGTCAAAGTATATAGAAGGGGTCCTTGAAAAAAATTCTCCTGACCCCCACACTTTATTTGCTGTGGAGCTAAAGAAAAGGAATTAAAGGATATTTGTCCCCAGTAATGTAAGTCACACTTATAGACAAGAAATGTCTTTTTAAGAGGATGTAAAGGAAATGAACAATCGTACCTGCTTTTCTTGACTCAGCATTTAATTATTCAGTCTGCATTCGCAGCATCTTCTATTTGTTTTTAATGTACAGTATTTTAATAAAATCTTTATGTAATGTCATACAGTTACAAGAGGTATAAGCTGACCAGGTGAATGATTATTGGAGTTTGTTTTTAGTATTACACAGTACAGAGACATAATTAGAGTTTTATGTTCAGTTTTTTATTAAACTTTTTATTAAATTATAAATAACCAGTTACATTCTAGGCCAACAACAACCCGGAAATAGTTTACGAAGCAATTCGATTCATGATTTTGGTTTCTCAGATTTATTTGAACTGAATAAAATTTATGACAAAATTATTTCCTTGTATTTTTTAATGAAATAAAACGAATTACTTTATTTGTGATTTTTTAGGAATTTATTAATTTCTATAATAAATGCCTTTTTTCTGACCGAGCACCAAATTACTCAAACTATTTTCAGATATGTTTGATTTAGTATGTACAAATCATTAATCACTTAGTGACACTGACATTAACCAAGCAAGTGTACAATGTATTGGTGCTTTAATGTTGGGCAGCCGTGGCCTGGTGCATTTGGAACTCCACTTGTAATCGGATGGTTGCCGTTTTGAATTTGAGAGTCAACAGGTCATGACTGAAGTACCCTTGTGCCCCTGAAGTGCAAGGCACCGAATCCTTAACTGGTTTAGGCCAGCGTGGGCTAGGACTGCCTACCGTGTTGGACATGTGGGCTCACTGCTGCCCCCTAGTGTGTGTAAATGTGTGTTTCACTGCACGGATTGGGTTCAATGTGGAAGAATAATTCTGACTTGACTACAAGCACTGGGGTGAAAATTTATTTTAATAGGTAAGACTTTCGGCAGCACTCACAGCATAAACACCATGGGTGGGATGGTCTGGATCCTTTCTGTGTTGACTTTTGGAATGTTCTCCCTGTTTCAATGGTAGCTTTGGTTTCCAAAAATCATGCTAACTGGAAATACTGACTTGTCCTATAAATACTTGAAGACACTAAGTTGGCACAAACCAGTGCATAGTATATAGAATTATAATTGGAATGTGAAAATAGTTTACTATGGTTTAATATATTAATTTTCAGCGTAATAAATGTTCATAAGAACTCATTTGTTGTCAATGTCTCCACTATTTGTTCTAAACGAAAGGAGGATGACGTTGAACACAGTGCCTTTTTCATGTGTTGCCCTCCTTGTAAAATAATAGTAAGATTGCAGTGCACTTTGTCTACAGTAGATACTAATTGTTATGTAAAATATAAAAGAGCAAAGTTCTTGTTGTCAATGTTTTCTATAATTAGCCTGTTGTTGATAGAATTAAAAGACGACGTGTTCTGGCAAGGCATTTGAAATATTTGTTTTATTTACAGCTATGAGTAATAACCTCAGGGACGTTAGCTTAACATTTGCATCAAGCTGACATTCTGGAACGCAAACAGTTCAGTCAGGTCAGACCGAGTTTACAAATGTGTGTTAGTTTTAATACTATTGTTCTCATTATTTAATACTATGTTCTCATTGCGTTCCAGGAATATGCACTAATGAATGTGTCTAATTAATGACTAGTTTTTTTAATCAAATGTTAAACATCGTATTCTTGGAATATATTCATGTACCTAGAAAGTTACCACACTTTTTTCCCTAGCAGTAAATTGCGCACGGTTGGTGACAGGGCTTTTAGTGTAGCTGGTTCCAAATTGTGGAATAGTCTGCCA
>JAOTRQ010000025.1:3117695-3130511 GCA_028565875.1 Hoplisoma paleatum
GTGTGTGTGTGTGTGTGTGTGTGTGTGTCTGTCTGTCTGTATGCCAATGTTCTTTGATCTACAATATTATATAAATTGTCTGACTATCTATCAGATCAGATACAATACAAATGAAATCAGTTTGTTTTTTTTAATAAATGGTACTTAAATCTTCTGTGATCTAATGTATAAATGATCAGATCGATCTGTTGACTTAACATTTCATAATAAGTTGATTTATTAGTAATAAAAGCGCCAATCATTAGACCCGAATGACTTAATAAATACATGTTTTCTAACATTAAAGCCAACAGATAAATAAATCAACACAGCACAACTGATGCTTTTAGTAATTCTGCTTGTGAAACGTAGATGAAAGCTGAATGTCTGATATAGCAGAAGAAAGTTCTCTTAACCAGTAAGGGGCAGCAAAGCTAGCTGTAGATGTCCGAGTTCAATACACCACGCTGCCATGTCCACTCCGAACCCACAGGAAAGCCACATGCTTCAGAATTCACATGGGTGGACGTCCTTGTTTCATACTGATTATGTGCAGTGCACAGTGAAACACACATTAAGACACAAAATGAACACACACTAGGGGGCAGCAGTAAGCACACGTGCCCAGTGCACTTTTCAGCCTTTGCTGATCACAAGCTCAGTTTTCTAAGTACAGTACTACAGACTTCTTCTGCACTGAGTGCAAGATACAGCAAGATAATCACTTGAACCGAACGCTCGGTGTGCCACCTAGTGGTGGGTGGTTTAAGCTTGCTATTATATGTCATCCAGTCTGTAGGAAGGAGTTCTCGGTTCACAAAGCAAAGAATCTGCTCGTATCTTGGACAACTCTTAAGTCATGATCGTACTGCATTATATTGTGTGTGTTTTTTATGTCCACTGTCCAAAATAGGCTAAATGTGTGTTACGTTGCTTTTGTGGATGGATGCTGCTATGCTTTATTTCACTGTGCTGATTTTTGCACTCAATGCAATAAAATGGACCACACGGTTGTTTGATTGGCTGGTAAACTGAAACAGGTCTGGATGGGTGTGATGTGCAACTCTTTTTTTTTTTACGAGAAAAATGTCCTGATGTCCACTGGACTCATATTTGATACGTCAGACTTTGACTGTAACTCCAGATTACTAAAAGTACTAAAATAATAATAACTTGCTCACCCTGTATTCTAAAACAACAGTCATTACTGGTACCCCAGTAAAATAAAGAACTCACAGGCCAGGCTCTCCAGTGAACGCAGACGTTAAAAAATTGTTTGGATGATTTATGGCACCCCGTGCCGCAGGGGCATAATGAAGATGAGATTACACAGATGGATTCTGCAAAGGTTTACTGTGATGCCCGAGTATGGGGTTCTCCACAGGGCCGTATGGACACTTCATTCTGATTTATTGCACGCTTTCAAAAGGATGTCATGCAAGAAAACGTCTTCCTTTCTCTCTTTTTTTAAACCCTTGAACTTTAAGTTGCCTTTGGGTTGTGGAGAGTTTTCACATTGGGATGCTTTACACCATTACATTGTTTAAAATTTAGTTTTTATTTTTGACCGGACCGTAATACTATACACTTAAGTGAAAAGATGCATGTGCTGATGAGTCTGATGAGCAAAACACTGAACACAAATATTTAGTAAAACTGATTACAATAATATCATATTTTGATATAAATATGCAAGGAAATGGTGCATACTTGGGCCGTCACGGTACATTTTACCCACGATACGGTACAATTCAAGATATTGGGTTTACAAATTGAAAACATCATTAGTTATAAATTTTTCCTTAACTTTTCCTTACATTTTATTAATATAAACTGTTTTTTTATTTCAGAGGTATTTGCAGATTCATTATTACTGTGTTAAGATATATAGCGCCGTCGCATCCTGCTGTAGAAAGGGATTCATCTTAGATTTTTTTTTTGCTACATCCCTATATTACATGGTAAGAATGAAGTGTGAAATTGATTATTATTTATGAAATTGAAAATGAATTATGAAAACTTAAGTGTAAACATTTGTGTACAGTCTCCCTCCTCTTCACGGTCTAATGTAAAAAAGTGATCATTTAATGCATGGCTGCAATATATAGGCAGTTAAACAACTGTTAAAAGAAATTCTCAAGTACTAACTAATGTATTCCTGGGTTTGACTTTTAAATGCAACTAAAAAAATAACATTGTTTCTTGGTCCTAAACTGGGCAACCCTGGATCCGAGCGTATTACCGAGACAATCATCATGTTGCGTGTGAACTGAACCACGAGCATAGGTTATAATTTCGAGTTTTGAGGTCTGTGCTTCTGTGGAAATCGTGGTTTATTTTGGAAACAATGTGACTCTATATTTAGCGCTGAGTAACACTGGAAAGCGAGCCGGTAGTTATAGGTTATCAAATAGGACACGGCACATTGCTTGGATGCTGTAATCAACAGAGAACCAGAATTATTTTCACTTTACGATCGGCCGTCGCATTTCATGCGTCTGACTAACATCCCTAATTCAGCTGCTTTGCTGTTCCAACACTTTCATGCAGCTCCCCCTGCAATTTACGATGTAATTGACTGTTTTTGGCGACGCATTTGTTGGAGATCACAAGCTTGGAGATTTAAGACTCTTCATATATATTTTTTTATCTCCTTCCCCTTTTGGCTCTGATCAGCCGGAGCTGACTAACCAATGTGTTGATTTCTTTTCAGTGAGGGGAAAGTCATGCTGCATGAATATGGATTAAATTTTTTACAGTGCAGTATTTATCTTTCTGTGTCATCTAGATCCAACTAGATAGTCCAAGATCTAACTGTCTTTATTTGGGTTGGAAAATGAGCACCGAAATCACTTCATCTCAGTCATTTAGAACCCAGATCACTGCCTGGCTGTGATTAAGAGTAATGACATCCTTGAAAAAAAAACACGTGGTGATATTAACTAAGTATGCTTGTTGATCTATAATTGACTTTCTCATGGACTCTAGGGACAAACAAAGGCTCCAAAGGGGGTCCAAGAAACAGTCGTATGGAAAAAAAATGTGCCCAGTGTTCGGCCTTCTTTACGAAGAATAAACAGAGGAATTCAGAGCTGGAGGCAACATTCAGTGTTTTCTTTTTCTCCCCGCGGTCTCTCTCTCGTCCGGGCCTTTTGTGGACACAGCCACATTTATTAATGGTCACTAAGACATCAGGCTCTGTCTATACACATCAGTCACAGAAGGCTGTCTTATTTATTTTAACTGTTGTTCCCTCTTTTTACACTCTTTGTTTTTGTCTCTTTTCTTATGTCAGGTATTTAAGCAGGCTGTCGGGTTTATAGCGCTCTCTGAATGGGGTTGATAGGCCGCCTCTAAAAGGACAGCATGTGACCCATCTGCCCAAAACTCCCTCTCGCACACCCTCCAGCTTTTGTGCTCCCGGTTCTCCGATTGTCTGGTAGCTGTGAAAGCACAACTTTATTAGGTAGGAGGTTTTAGCCCGGCTTTTGGGACAACAACGCTAGGTAGATTACCCCGACTAAACGCTAATCAATTGTGAAGCAGTTGATTAAACACTCCAACACTCCAAATATCAGGGCTGCACATCAGACCAGGATCTAAAGAAATGTTGTAAGATCCTTTTTTAATTATGCTATCATACTGTCCAATCAAAATGCATGTCTATAATGTGCATAGGAAGCTCACGCTAAACAGTTTTGGTACGTTTGATTAGTCAATATGCAAGCAATATAAATGTTGTTCACTTGAACGCTTCAAACTAGTTCAGAGTCTTTTAACTCAACTCAAATGTAGCACTTTTGCCAAGGTTCATGTGTTTAGGAAATACAATTACAACGTATAGAAAATGGTTTTGTTAGACAAGTCTAGCAGCCAATAGAAGAAGACGTGTAAAACGTGTTAATATAAATGTATGTTTGCTTTCTTAGGTCAAAATCACCTCCACTTAGCAGCATCATAGCAGTTTGATAATCCTCTAGTGAATTATTCACGTTGATTTCCTTCGACCTAAGCTGACCACCTACTTCTGACAGCGTCCATTTAAGTCAATAAAAGAATCACTGAGTATGACTCTTGGTTAAAGTCTCTTAGTGGAGATCTCAGAAAACGACCACCTGTCAGCGAGAGCCTCTGCTGAGCGAGCCTCCTACACAGTGACCCCTGAGGAGAACCCCCCTGTAGTTCTGACTGCAGGATCTCCTGCTACGCAGCTCCTCTTCCTGCAATTTTCCCCTTATGTGGTGACCCTCCTTGCCGTGCGTGACGCTACACTTCATTAGGCTCCTCTTAAAACCTGCCCCTACTGCCTCCGGGCCACAAGGCAAGTGCCCTTGAGGAGGAGCGGAGGGGGCGTGATGGGAGAGGGGGTTAGGAAACACTCGTGGACTGCCACTGTGGGAGGATGTCAGGTCATGTGATGAGCTGTGATGTATGCCATCGTGTGTCTCTCAAGTCTTTAGACTGTCAATTCCTTCAGGAAAAGATAGTGGTGCAAACTCTGGCGCTGGTGACAGGATGTGGATAAATGTGCAGAGCAGTGGGACATTTCACCATCATTTTCATGAATTTCAAATTTGTAATGTCTCTTACTGTCATTATAGATTAATATACTTATATAGAATAATCAAAATGAGAACAGTCCAGCTCAAAAAGTAGTTAAACATTAAATAACAATATAAGATCTGGCACTGTACAATATTGCATTGTTTACAAGGGCAATGTGTAATTTACCACGTGTATTTATAGATATTTACAATTTAATATAGCTTTAAAAAATTGGGAATTGCTAATTTTTTGTAACTTACATAAATTAGTTTCTTTAAAAAGCACAGGTGTACAAATTTATTTTTTACAAAAAATTACATGTTTATCTCAATGAAAAGCCACGAGCTACAACTAAAAACTTTAATATTGCATTAAACAAAAATATATCATTTTCTGTTAAATAAAACACTACTGTTTATTTAAATACACTATACTTTAATTTGTTTTATCAGATTTTATTTGTTTTCAGGTAGAAAATTGTATTAAAAACAGAGCAAAATATTATTTTACATTTTCAGAATAAACTTTGATGCAAAAAGACTTTTAATTATGATCGATTAATACAATTTGTGAAATTGTTTCCTACCAATCTGAGAGAAACAGACAAGAGCTCGACAGCGCCCCCCTCTTCTTACCACTTTCTTGTGTAAAATTGTGGTCAGTTTATGTATTGCAGCTATAGCCAGTTAAACTGAATCTATCTGTTATGCTACCAGACTACAGTTGAGATCTACGTTTTAAATCTCAGTGACGGCTATCAGCCAGTCAGATGTCTACACAGACATGACCAGCATTCATGTATCCTATTCGCTTTTTATAAGGATATATCGAAACACCACACAACAGATAAAATTGGTTCACAAGTGTTTTACAATGCACATTAATTTAATTTAATTTTTGTTGCACATGACACTAGGCATGTAGACCATCACATAGACAACTACCAGCCAATAAAACAATGATTTATGTTTACATGAATTAATTTACCTGTCTTAACAAGCACTTCATAATAATACCCTTTATATAAAGCACAAACATAATAGTGTGAGTAGTGTTCATCAATGTTTGTACATTTTAAGGGCTTGGGTTATACAGAGTATATGTTCAATAGCAGAAACACACACTAAGAATGAAGAAAATAAGGCAAACATAATTTATATATAAATAATAATGTAAAGTAAATGAGGGGCATAGAAACCTCAACGCAAAGGCATGGCAAAAACCCAGCGGTTCGCTTATTTAACTTTTATTTCTTTTGTTAGGGGAGTTGCACTATTGTGCTGGTGTGTAAGTACAATATGCAAAAATGATGAAGTTAATTTAATTCAGTCATAATTATAATAACCCATGTAAATGTCAAATTGTTATTTGTTGCAAACATCCAGCTGTAAACTATGTGAGGATGTCATGACCGTCCACATCTTTGATCTGTAAATTCTGATCCCATCGACACAACATGTCTTCTTCACCCAATCATTGTTTCCTCCCCAAAAAAGAGACATGTCTACCCTTTCCTTGACTATCCACCTTGTCCTCAAGACGGTCCGCTATTCTAAACCCGACTCTCACATAGCAGATCAGATGAGAAAGCAAAGCAAACAGTCTACGTTCCTCCCCCTTCAGGCTTATTCTACTTATTGTTAGTCGTGTGTAGAACAGGCCGGTGAGGAGGTGGGGGATTGAAGGGTAGCAGGAAAGAGTTTAAGAACCTGATTGCTTTAATCTCAGTGTTGGGAGGTTCCGGCCTTTCACGGGGCCGCCGGACTACGTGATTCACGATTCGAGCTCCGGCCCTTCGCGCCCATTCATTGTTCTCCGCCGAAAATCAATTCTCCTTAAGACTCCTTTTCCTTAATCCCATTTTTCACCCGTCACAATGGCCACTTGTGCGTGACCCTGTCGGACTGGCTGGGATAATGTGGCTGTCTGCTCGGATTGAAACTCTTTCAGGTAACCTTACTTTGTAGTACCGATTGAGGACATGCCAGGAAGACGTTTGCCATCATAATTTCCTGTGGTGCTCTTGCCGGTTCTTCCCCTGGTCATCCCATGCCCAGAGAGTCATTTTAATTGGGCCAGACAACCACAGTGAGGGGGGGATAGCCTGCAACAATGACTTTTTTGTACAGGAAATACAGAAGAGAGCATTCGCTGTATGGCGAAGTAAATAATAGAATTATTATGGACTTTGTAACAGTCATCTATAGCAAAAGTCTACAGAATATGTGATTAGATTTTTCTATTATTGGGTATTCTGAAAATATAAAGTTTGATCTTATTAAAACTACATAAATAGATTGAAATACATTTGAAGATATCACTGTAGGTATAAATGCATTTGAACCTTGTATTTCTAATGTTTTATAGGAAAAGATACAATATTACTTATATTATTTTTGTGCCAGATGCACAATTTACACAGACAATTCTTGCAAACGGTATATTGTATATGGCATGTTCTTATTTTATCTTATTTATCCATCCATCTATTGATCCACAATTCATTCAACCATAACTATCTATTTTGAACAGTAGACCAAAGCAAAGAAAAGCAAATAATGTCATTATTATTATAACGTTATAACAGTCATCTATAGAAAATCGTAAATATAAACTTGCAACACATACTTACGGCGCCATGTGGGTAGCATGAACACAGCAAAAAAGTTTTAGGTTTGATTGACGTTTCTGTGGAATTTGTACGTTCTGTCTGTGTGGGTTTACTCTAGCTGCACCAGTCCAAAAACATGCAAGCAATTGAACCTTAAAGAAACAAAAATGTACATTTAATATAAACTGTGTTTAGTATAAACTTGTGTAATGAATGAATATTATGTGTCTGCCAGGAATGTTATCTATCTATCCATCCATCCATCCATCCATCCACCCACCCATCCATCCATTCATTCATCCACTCATTCATCCATCCATCTATAATTAAATAAAATGTGCATCTGTGTAACCCTCTTTTACCTCCTTACTACTCACTATCACTGCAAATTCTTTGAAAAGACACAAAGGTGGAACCCCACTGATCAGAAGACAACAGAACACAACTGATCACACTTCAATGGCAGAGATTAAGATAAAAGTATAAATGTGTGGAGTTGAACACACTAAAGGAAGAGGTGACTGTTTTATCCTGTTCCTTTTGTAAATAAAAAAGATCAATCAAATTGTCATGTAAATAAAAAGTGTATTTTTCAGGCTTCTTACACTTGTTGGATCTCACAAACTAGATAAACTCTGGTTACCTTTACCTGGTTTAAATGAAGACCGTTGGGAGTCACATGAACTTGTCGGAATGTGTTGCAGGTCTGAAATATAAGAATGTATAAGAATGAATGTTTATTAATATGCAAGCTTACCTGCAAATCACTGAGGTATACACTTTTGCTTTTGATGTTGATTCTTAATTTTATTTATTTTCTCCATTAAACACACCATCAGGGTATGTAAAGCTTATTTGATGGAGTCATACAGTGCTGAGTCAGGTGACCTGGCTTCCATATTCTCTTGACCTAAACCCAGTTCTAATGATTTTGATTCAGCTGGACCGCAGAGTGAAGTCAAAGCCATCAATACATGGGACCACTGGGAAACCATTCCATGTAGCTCCTCATGAAGCTGAATGTGCTAAATCTATCATCAGATGTGGCTATTTTGAAAAATTTAAAAAATTAAAAAATCTAAAACCATTGAATGTAACCGTTGACCGGTACTGTAGCTTAAATGAAACAATCGATTTGGAACTCAGAGGGAATTTTATTCCGGTGCAGGAATGGCACATTTGGATTACGGTTGGCCAACTGGCCTGTGAAGTCTTCAATGACACCGGCTAACAAGACAGCCATCCTTTCAGGCCCCGCCTGCACTAAGTGGAAATAATCCAGAAATACTTTGCACGCCTGGTCTGCCGTGGCCCCTGTCCAAATTGAGCTCTATTCTTTTTAATCTCCCTTAATAGAAAAGGAGGGAAGAAAGAGAGTGATTAACATCTGTGCTTCTCTTTTGAAGGCGGCCTCATTTGAGTGGACGAATGTGAAAGCGGGGAGGTGATGACAAGCATCTCTTTGACGCTGGCACACTCGGGCGTTCTGCACTGCTGCCGTGCTTTGGGAGAGTCCGTGGATAAGTGCTTGTAAATGGAAAGTCAGAGGAGCATTGGGGCGTGGTGGAGGCTCTTCATCCTGGGCTGGAGAAGAAGAGGTCAAGTCAATTCTTCTTTATTGCATGGCTGATCTTGCTCCGTATAAGCAGGTGTAGTATAAGGGTTTTAACGCTGGACCAATAGTTAATGCTCCGCCACTGTCAGGATGCTGCGGAGCCCTTGACAAACGCCTTTAAACCTGACTTGCCCAGAATGTATGTTGTCAAAGGTGTGTAAGTCACATTGGATAGTAAAATACTAAAAACGTAATAGAGGTGTAACAATAGACTCTACCCATGATGCAATATGACCTAGTTCAGGAACCTTTATTTTAAATAAAACAAATTGATATAAAAGGTAAAATAATTTTCTTATTTATTCTAAAAATCCTAAACTAAAATAATTATATAAGAATAATATTTCATTTTTGATGTGGGTGCAAAGATGCACACGTTTAACTGCTCTTGTTAGGGATCACCAGTACAGATTATGGTTTGGCATTGCTTTTATGCCAGATACCCAACCCTTCCTATTTATCTGGGCTCATGATAGACACTATAATGCACTGGTTTATGCAACCTCATGGTTAGGTACCTATAGCACAAGTCAGTATCTCTATTCTGGCTTTATGTTTTTAGACTGTGTCATAAAACTAGAGCTCCCTAAGGAAAACTACACAGACCCTGGGAAGAACATGCAAATTTCACACAGAAAGGAAACCAGACCGGCTCACCTGGGAATGGAAACCAGGGCTTCTTGCTGTGAATAGCATTGACAATGATACCCACTAAGCTAGCTTTGCACCGAGAGCCACATCCTGATCAAAGTATTGATCAATTATTGAAATGGGGGGCATATCATGGGTATTGTGAGATATACTTCAGCTGTATGATATGTGCACCAGTGGTTGAGTGTCTGGCTGGAACACGGTTTCACTGGGCTGAAGTCTGGCCAAAGTGAGGTCTGGGAGCCCTTTTTGTGGCTCATTTGGAAGTGCTGGCATGCTCCGTCACCCCCACTTAGCCATTAACCAGACTGCAAACAGGCTGTTAAAGGCCTCGGTTAGGGCTTTGAGCTGCAGCCGCCTCTTCATTAGGGCATTATGATTGAGAAGCCGTTCTTTTCTTCACCACAGTCCAAAAAGCTCAGGTCTGTTTAATCACATAATTCTCTTCGAGTGCCCCGAGGACGTGGCAACACAGCGAGAGGTCTTCAGACGCATGACGACTCTTAGAGATTAATTATATTTGTCTTTTGGAACATGCTCCAAATAACATGGAATTTGATATCCGCCTTTGGTGTTGATTCCTTTTTTTTTAAACACTTTTTCATCCCACTTGTCTTTTTCCAACCAGCGCTTTGTAGTGCCTCCTGTTTATGTTCTGGGATGCCTGTGGATCCCACTGCTCCCAAGGCTTTGATATCACCCATGGGGTGAAGGGTTAGCAGACAGAGGGCTGGAAGCTTGGACAAGCTTGGTCTTTCTATGAAGACTTACTTCTACACCATAGGGGTGGCATGACGGACTCTAAATTCCACAGGGGCTTTGATGTCTGCGCATTTGGTCCGTTTGATTAGTCGGAGTGGCTAAACATTTAACTTAAGGGGGAATGTTTTTATACCGAATGAGATGTTTTTTTTTGTTGTAGACACGTGCATGAACGTTGGTCAAAGGCTTCTGAATAGCCCTCAAAATTGAGCATAATCTGTGCAGTGGAACACATATTTACACATCTACACACACTAATGAACACACACTAAGGGGCAGCAGTCAGCACACATGCCCAAAACACTAGGCAGCCTGGGACACGGCACCTGGGAAGCAGATAAGTGTTTGGTGCCTTCCTTGATGACACTTCAGTCATGACCTATTGACTCATCGAATCAGCAACCTTCTAATCACAAGTTCAGTTCTTTTAGTAAGAAGTTTAGGATCGTTGTGTAGCCACGGATGCACCGCTTCTTTCATGACATCATTTTAGTCAACTTCATAAAGAGGCACCAAGAATGATTTCATCAACAATCTCGAAGGACTTCCCAATTGTGCTGAGCACTCGTTGACTCTTTGCCTTCACTCTGTGGTCGAACCATGACAAATCATCTCAGTTGAGGTTATTATGAAGGCCAGGTAGCCTGAAACAGCCTCACAAAGCATTCAATTGTTTGCAAAATCACAAATGAAATTAATTGAAAAACAAACATTGTATTTCAAACTCAAGACTGGGGCAGAAATGGCGTAGTTGTTAAGGTTAAACCCAACTAGTCAACTTTAATTATATAGTGCATTTTATAATAGAAACTTTACAAAATGCAGAAAGAACAGAAACAGAAACCCCTGTTGAGCAAACCGAGGGCGACTGTGGCAAGGAAAAGCTCTACTGGGTAGAGCGTTGGGCTGTAAACCCAAAGATTGGGGGTTCAAGTCCAGGCTCTGCTACACAGCCACTGCTGGGTCCTTGAGCAAGACCCTTAACCCTGTCTACTCCAGGGGCGCCATACATTGGCTGACCCTGCGCTCTGACCCCAAACTTCCAGACAAGTTGGGATATGCGAAGAGAAACATTTCGTTGTACTGCATATGTATAATGACAAATAAAATTTGAATTTGAACTCGTTTCCTTTTACTTTTATGCATTTTGTTGATTCTATTTTGATATTATTAAAACATTTCTACGTTTTTTTGTGATTTGGGTTTTTTTTTATTACAAATTTTGTGCTTCTGCATTAGTTTTATGTGCTATGTGCTATTTTGGTCATTCCGAAAAGAATTAGTGGATGGACAACCGGTTCCTGACAGTTTTGTGATGCTTTGAGTATCACATATAAGAAACAAAATACAGTGAAAACTTTATTATTTGAGATCCAGGAGCACTTGTTGAATTCGGAATGGACGCTGTTTGTGTCCGCTCGTCCATACGTGCATTTGTTCCACTCGGCCGATCGCGTGTCCGTGTCCTCGTCTGGTGTTTGTGTTGACATGCAGTTAGGTCTCGCTGCACTTACACGAGTGATATGATGAGAGTAAGAGCTGATAAATAACGGGCGGGAGACAGGAAACAGACACTGGTGGACGTGGAAAAGCATGATGGACTGCTCGGGGGAAGGTGACGGCTGATATCGCGTGATGTAGATGGTGAGTTAGAGGCCGTGTGGCTCTGTGCTGCATATGAAATTATGAATCTCAGTGGCGATGGATAATTTAGTTTTACAGGTGTGTGTGTGTGTGTGTGTGTGTGTGTGTGTGTGTGCGCATCTGTGCGACATCTGCATGTAGCAGAGAATCGATGCACTTACATTTACGTTTCAAATCCCAACATAATGCCGACGTGACACCCCGATCCAGCTTCTTCCATCGCTCTCATGTCCACTTCTGATGCCTGTGTGTGCAGCATAAGCGCTTTATAAGCTGTCCTATACACCGAGGGTTTGAATCACTATGTACTCTGACACATTCACCTCATCATCACGTAGTAATAGTCTACCCATATCTGTAACTGACCCCCGGTAGCCTTTACAAGCCTCCAAAGACATTATGCCCTTTGGATGGCATCAGTCTTGGCCATCCAGCCATTGCTGACGGGTACTAACCACGGTCGACTGAGCTCACTTTGCCATTTTGGAGATTTAACCCATATAACAATGTCTCCTTCTCAAAGTTACTCCCACCAGGAGGACATTTACCATTTTTTTTCTGACGGTTATGGACATCTTATGGAATAAACATCACTCTGTACTTGGGTGATTGGGTTTAACGTTTTCAATGACCCGTTTAGGTGGCCAGTAGATTATCTCCATTGACAAATGAATTCACTCCTAATTAATGCATTTGTGGACGTCGAGCAGCGAGTACAAAATATAGTGGAAAAATCTGGAAGTAGTACGAATACAGACACACACACGCACACAGACACGCACAAACACACCCACACACTCGCACGCACACACACACCCACACGCACGCACGCACACGCGCGCACACACAGACACAGACACACACACGCACTGACACGCACGCACACACATAAACACACACACCCACACACATGCATGCACACGCAGACACACACAGACACGCACAAACACACCCACACACTCGCACACAGACACCCACACACCCACACGCACACTCACACAGAAACGCA
>JAOTRQ010000025.1:3134856-3147964 GCA_028565875.1 Hoplisoma paleatum
GTGTGTGTGTGTGTGTGTGTGTGTGTGTGTGTGTGTGTGTGTGTGTGTGTGTGTGTGTGTGTGTGTGTGTAGAACAATCCAAATAGATAAAACTAAACAAAACGTCGTTATTATTATAAAATGTTTGTGTACCAGACGAGTTATAGGCAGACAATATTTGTATTTTGTTGTATTTACAGTTTGTTTAAGATGCTGCAAAACAAAATGGCTGACACTTGCAATGTAGGTCAATGAGCCAGCAATTACCCATGTTTATGATTGATTGGTGATTATGTCTCAGTAATGAACTTTATTAGTTTGTAAAGTAACAACCGTTCCAGTTGATAGTTTGGTCACTAATATTACTTTAATATTTCTTAGCCTTATCTTAAACAACCTGCTGTTTATACATATTTTATACACACACACATTTGTCAATAAGGTTTTTATTTGTTTTTGTTTGTTTGTTGTGCAGAACACAGAATGCATTGAGAACTGATTTTTTACTCCATTATAATAATTTTATACTCACCTATGAGTTAATTCTGTATTTTTATATTGTTTAACTAACACCGTGAGTAAAGTAGTTCCATACCTTTTCCATAAATTTGTTATTTTCTTATTTGTTATATAATATGGAAATCAATTGGACACACAAACTAAATAAAGAAAAATGAATAAAGATATTTTTTTCTTTATTTCTTATAAATAAAGAAATGTTTAAATTATTATAAGTAATGTACAAGTATTTTTAAACTGTCTAAATAATGCACGTGATTATAAATAATTGTTTGGCTTTACACTATGTCTGAAATTATAATATTATTATATATAGTTGAAAATGAATTGGAAAAATAGGGATAAAATAACTGAGATTAAAAGTGTATATTATTTAGTTTTGAGAAAACAGTATCATGAGGACATTGTCAATCTAAAATATTTGTACTGGTATGTTTAGGAATTACAAATTTAATTTTTTTATGAATTGTGTATCATCAAAAACATATATTTTTATATATGAATATAAATAGTCCTATTTATTTCAGCTTTAGTGAATTCTAATATGTCAGTGTGAAATTAATGAAAAAAAAAAGATTTTGTAAAAGCTTTTATATTAAGTTTTGATATTATAAGCTTTTAAATGTCAACGTTGAAGCTGTTACAACAGGGGTTCATATTTTTATAGCTTTATGTAGTTGTGTCGTTGCTCAAAGGTTTTTGTTGTTGTTCCTAAATTGGACAGAATGAAAGCAGAAATTCACAGAGAACTGCTAACAGATGGGACGACAAACATGAGCTAATTCTCCTCCTGAAAAAAGTCTGTCATTTGTTAAGACTGTAGTTAGTGCAGCTTTATATGAAAGTCCCTTTGAGTCTTCAAAGCTTTGCTGGTAGTTTTGGAGAAGGTTGAATCTGAATGTCCTCCTTCTTCACTCTGAAGGTTAAGATCGTAAGAGCTGTTTGTGTGTGGAAATGAAAACAGTAAGAAAGGCAACTTTCACTTTAATAGAGAAGCGAGACAACAACACGGTTAGAATTCACTTTTAACTTTGTACACTGAGCTACAAATTGCTGTTCATTGTTCGTCAAAACTGAACAACAACTGAAGCTATTTGATCGTTTAAGCTATTTACAGTTTAGGTTTTTTTTAAGGAAATCTTTCAGTTCAATGTCAAAATGTTTGACATTATAACATTGGTGATTAGTTTATTACTTAATAAAGTAGATTTTATTAGAGTTGAATGACTTGGAGGATGATTTTTAATAGCATTAAGCAATGTTAGCAACAGGTACGCTTCTCTTTTTTGGCCCCCATATAGTTTTACCAGGATATGGATATTTAAATAAAATAAATTTATATAAATAATGACTTTTGAGAATCAAACAATGCAAAAAGAAAAAAAAATACATTGGCTTTATTAATGTTTCATCAAAGTTCCTGTGGATAATAAATCATTGGAGTAAATACAAAGGCAGATGCTTCAATCAAAATGATCTTCAATTCTCTTTCTAGTCAGCAGTTTGAGCTTAACTTTAAATCAAGGTTTATAGAAGAAATGCAGTCTATAACATGTGGCTGAAATATTTATTTTGGAAGTGTAAAATACATTAAAGAAATATTAATCATTTTGATTTTGGATGAAATTAAGAAATAACTGATTCACTTTATTTAGCAACATGTTTTCAAAACTTTTACTTGGAGACGAAATGCATAAATGCTTCTTTGGCAATTACAGTAACGTAATTACATAGTAATAAATCATTAATAAAATAAACCAATACATCAAAAGTACAACCCAATTACAATTTCAATCTGTGTAAGCATTTAATACAAGTATGTACAGCCAATACGGCAAGAGATATCAAGTAAAAACATTTGATTGTCCTCACGTCCTATAAAATGTCGAGACATTTTCGTAGTTGATGTGTTTTTACAGAATGAGGTCACTTCTGCCATATCCAAACCTCCTTCTTCTACTAGGCTTGGAACGACTAGTACTTAGGTAGTTAGGTATCTACGGGACAATTCATCTGCTACTATATTTTGGACTGTGGGAGGGAACTTGAGCTCCCACACTGTAAAAAAACATTGATATAATGTCTAAATGGACTAAATGAACAATGGTGAATGATGAATGACGAATGGTAGATAATACTAAAAATAGTAATAAAATATTAATAATATTTGCACAAGCTTTTGCATCAACTTTGATCTAAGACAAAAAAAGATTTTTGAAGCATTTAAATTGATATTTATTATTATTTATTTATAATATATATAAATAAAAGCAACCCATATAGTAACAAACCAATAGTAATGGGTAGTAAATAAACCAGAAGTACAGTCCACCTACAGTTATCATTACTGTAAACAATTACATATCATTTAGAGAGCAGGAAAAAAATATGAACGTATTAAATAACACATTATAACCAAGACTGTTCGTTATTTCTTATTTCTTTATTTCAGTTTATAGATTCACATTCAAATGTTGTCCTAGTTTTATTAATACATATATAATAATATATGATAATTATAATAATAACACTTCATAAATACCGACGTGTGTAAACAACATGTCCGGTTTGGATAAAAGCTGCTGGATTGTGCTTGTGTATATTTAAACAAGATATCTAATTGTGTATTTAATTTATGGTCTATTGTATTACATAGTCAAGTCCATGTAATACAATGTTATATTTTATGTTATATTACATTTTCTAAATTGTCTTCATGTGCTCCCAACACATGTGACACACATCTGTATTCATCCTCATGTGATGGGTGTAAACCAGGAGTTATTTGCTTACAACAACAGGTTTCGGCATGTGTTTACATAAACATGAGATCACACACACATGCATGTATACACACACGTACACATATGAAAGACTTAAAAACATAAAGATATAAAAAGTATTTATTTTTTTTCCAATTTTAATATCATGGTACATTAATCACACAATTTAATTGACATAACTATATATATATATATGTGTGTGTATGCACCCTAGGCTTCTACATGTAAAACACAATAGTCATTTTATAAATAGAATTCATTTAACTTTTATTTCTTGTTTGCTGTCGTGCTGTACTTTAAATCAGATGTTATTCGTGTCAGAAGTGGAATCGTCTATTCCACCATTTTGACTCTATTTCCATATTTCCTCACAGCAGACGCCATGATGCCTCGATTTGATTTGTCAGAAACACATTTGTCATTGTCTGTTAATATCAGGCACAGTATGTGCATCAGGACACGTTTGGATGTGAACAAGCTGTGAGGAGGGAAAAGTTGAAGTGCACTGACATGTTAGTCCTGGGATGGATACACTCGCTTGAATTTGGTGATGGGTGATAAGGTGATGAAAGGTGATATATTCTAGAATAGGTGTAATGACATGTAGGGTCGATGGAAGATCTATTCAAGATGAGATTCTTTTGAAAACTTTCTTCATTTGGTTGTAATTCTCGTCCACGTAATACACTCTGGTCATTCTTACTTTCCAAAAAGGTGTAGAAATTACTAATTACTCAAGAGGTCAAGAAAAGCAGAAATTTGGTTTACATTTCTTACCACCAGCCTTTGCAAAAAGCAGGTCAGCATTATACAGTCAGTAAGTGGCCTGCCAGCATCCTGCAGCTTGTTTACACTGGCATCTTGTTGCCAAAGTTCCAGCCGTGACTTTAATAATGATTAAACATGGTGAAAACAGACATCATGCTAAGTTACCTAATGCTTTTATTTTTACAGCATTTAGCACATACATTTATCTAAAACGACTTACAAAAAAGCAATTAAGGGTTAAAGGCTTTGCTCAGGGGCCCAACAGCAGCAACCAAGCAGTGGTGTGGTGTAATCCAGCAACCCTATATTTACGAGTCCAGTATGATAATCACAACGTAATTGGCAAAAATGAATGGCAAATGATTTGTATCTTTAAGATAATATTAAGTGTCGATATTGATATTGACAAATGTAGATGATGATTAAGCCAACATTATGACCTTCCTAATGTTGTATTGGTCCCGGTTTTGCGGCTAAAATAACCAGCATTACCAGCTTCAATAATTTGAGCTACAGTTCTTCTGTTGAATCAGATCAAACAAACCAATATTCAGTCTCCATGTGCATCCATGAGCAGTTTTACCATGGTTCCTTACTTGGACCACTTCACTGGCATATATTGACCACTGCATATCACTGAGAAACACCCTACAAGAGCTGCAGGTTTAAACATCCTCTGAGCCCATTGTCTCAGATCTCTTTACTAGGTTATTTTTTATCTGCATCTTTATTTGCTGCCTAATATGATATAATTCATCTCCTAATAAGCTAATTCTTGGTGTTCACCATATACGATATCATGAACCAGCCTGCCGATGATGGATGTGGACTATTGAGCAACTCAAGACTTGAATATAGAAAGGATGTTGAGAAATTTAAATATGCAATATTGCTCTTCATAAATAGGAATGTTGATGGAACACGGTCTGAACTGTGCCAACTATGAAAATCCAAATGTGTGTATAGTAAGATAAAATAAATCTTTATTGAGCCCCTCAGGTTAGTTGTTAAAAATGCAATAAGGTTGATCATTGAAAACATTGGAAATCTTTTTTAAAGCTTTTATAGAACCGAATTTACAAATCATAAGTTTTTAAAATAACATTTTACTAGACGTTAGGTTCTGAAGTATAAAAGTTTCTAACATATTACCTTGTCTAACTTTTTTACAAAGCATTTTGCCTTAACCAAGAATCATTACTCAATATGAATATTGTATCGTAGTTGCTCTCCAAGCCACTTGTCCAAATACTGCAGAAATTGGAACGAATTACGGCCACCTCAATTATATTTTTACTCTCGATGAATGACCAGATTCTACTTTGGTCCGTAATAGAATATGAAATTCTCCATTTGTTTAAACATGCTGAGACTGGCCTTTCTGATTAGTTTTTAATCCGAAGCCTGAATTCAGAGAGCACCCGGGTTTCCTCCGGGGAGAGCAGCAGGAGGCGCTGTAAAGCTGTTAGCCTTCTGATAATGAAGCGGCAGCAAATACAAACACGGATGATGGGGGGAGGGTTAGCGCGCTAGTACAGTGGCGTGTGCACGTTAATGAAAATTAGCAATGAATGAGCAGTCTGTGTCGATGATATCGTATACATGTGTTCTCGACGCATGAGGCCCGGCAAATAAGGGGTTTGACCTCTGATAACGGTCATGCGTATGACTTAATTAGGCAAAAGAATAACAGGAGGCCATCGGCGGTATGTGACTCGAGGCGCTATGCTATGCTACGGTGAGGTGTTTCAGTCGGGTGTGAAAAGATTGATGACCTTGTCATAATTAATTCACTGTCTCGGTGTGAATGTGTTCAGATTTCTTTTTTTGGGTGTGTGTGTGTGTGTGTTTTTTTTAAAGATCGTGACTGCATTATGAAAGTTCAGTAAGCTTGCAACAATGACTAGAACAAATTATGAAGGCCACATTAATAAATAAATTAGCGGTTTACATCCAACCCCAGTTCAGAATTATTGCAAACAGGAGTGGGTATAAAATGCCAATAAAACAAGGAAGCAGTGACTTGTGGATCTGTATGTTGATTTAATGCGTTCATTTGACTCCCTTAATTAATCACTACAATTTATTAAAAAATATTAACAATATTCCGAAATCACGTGGCAACAGATGATGCAAATTGTTGTAGCAACTTTAGTACATTTCCCGCTTATAACATTGTCGGATATTGCTCTTCATAGTGCATCACTGCTTTTGAGACAGTTTGGGACATCAACCGGGCCAGTCTAGCAGCCGTACTCATGGAGGCGGTCGTGGCCGTGGGGTTTGAAAACTTGGCTTGTGTTCGGAAGATTGCCGATTTGATTCCCGAGAGTCAACAGGTCTTGATTGAAGTTCCCTTACAAGTCTACACAAGTTCTGAGCAGTTGAGGTTTAAGGGCCTTGCCTCTATGGGCCCCCAGGATGGCAACTTGGTGGTAGTGGTAGACCAAGTCGCCGTGGCTCGAGCTGCCGACCACGTCAGGCTTGTGTGCTTCGTTTCCATTTACACACACACACACACACACACACACACACACACACACACACACACACACACACACACACACCGGCCATGCCCATGCAATCACACTCACACTTTCTTCTAGAAATACACCTTACTAGTTTTTTTTGTGCTGTTTTCAGTTCAACACAGATGTAATGCTTACTCAAGTGTGTGAACCTTTTACTTCACAGTTCTTGATAGGTTCTTGAAAATAAAATTTCTTGTTGCTGCTGATCATATGATGAGAAAGAATTGAGCTTTAAAACATAATGTGGCCACTTTAAGAAGGCTTTTTCTCTTACACTTTTCAACTCACCAACTGTGGCTTACACAACTTTTTTTGTTTGCATTGATCAATCAGTTTTATACACAACTGATAGTTGAGGACTTTGCTCAAAGGCTCAACAATGTTAGTGGTCAGACTTGAACCGTTGACTTTTTGCTTAACCACTAGACTAAAACCACCCCACAAAAGTCTATTGTGCTCTTGATGTGCTTAACTGACAAATGAAATCATTAAGACTTCATTATGGGTGTGATATCCTGTATTAAGAAGGAAATGAACATTTTATTGTCATGGTTGACGTCAGAAGCAAAAAATAATAAGAATAAGTGTTAAAATAAGAGCAAATCTTGATGGCTAGACGACTGGGTCTTAGCATCTCTCAAACTCCCAAAAGCTCTTGTTGGGTGTCTTGTGTTTGCAGTGGTCAGTATCTAGGAATGATGGTCCAAAGAAGAATCAGATGAGCTACTGCTGAGTTTAATAACAAGATGTTAGAATTTACTGCGCATTTATTATTCTGTTGTGTATGAAGCATCTAAAGGAGGACCAATGCAGAATTAGAAAGGTGGTCATAATCTTGGCATTCTCCAACACATAAATTGTGTCCTTGGGGCACATTAAAACTCAAAATGGAACCTCCTGCTAGGTATGGGTAAGCCAAATTTGCCAAAACAGCTACCATGTTCGTTCTGCACCGGGCTCCTCGATAAAGACATGTACCGATGACACACTTTAGAGAGGCCTGCTCGTGCGGAGGCTGGTGATCAAATCACTCTAGCGAGATTGGGCCACACGACTGCATGCTGAACGAGACTGACGCCGGCTCCCACACAGCCTGCCGCTAAGCAGGATGCCACAAAGCCGCCTGGACCTTCCACAAACACGTCTGCACCCTTTTTAAAAACTACACAGCCCACACAGCAAGGGTGGCGGAATACCACGGAGGTCGCTAACCAGGCAAGACGTTATTCCCAACTAGGCAGACTGTCTACTGGGGTACAAAATGAATGAGCATGAAAAAAACAGGGCAACGAGCCAACTGTAGTCTAGTGGTGAGGATATAGGACTATTAAGCCAATGGATGCCAGTTCAGACCTCGCCAATGCCAGGTTGCTGCAGTTGGACTCTTGAGGTGTCTCAATTGCACAGGCTGTACAGTGTAATTAAAAGTCACTTTGGTTAAAAGCTAAAAATGTTAATGTAACATCAGTCAAAAAAGTTTTAATCTTGATAATAAAATCCTAATAAATAAATGAAAATATTTGCATAATTTGCACCTCGTCATTATTTTATGAGCCAATCAGTGACTAGATTTCTTTTCCGAGGTCAGTAGTGTAAAAATCAAAGCAGTCCAAAGTTTTCGTGAGGAGCCACGATGGCGCAGAATACATTTTGACTTCAGACGGTGTTTTGTAGATGCACTCCATGTGTGATCTTTTCAAGTTTGCTCTCTCCCGTTGACCTCTGCCCTCCTCCTCTGTGTCTCACTGCTCTCCAGGTCCAGAGTCTCTGTGTAAACACAGATGCATACACATCGCCGCAATGTAGTGCACACACACAGCCGGGCACAGGTAAACTTAGCCCGAAACGCTTCCCATCGGGGTTTCTACCCTCCTCCGGTTCAGAAGTGGTCCAGGGGTCAGGCCTAGGGCTCAGCATGTGACCGCTCCCGGTCCCATTAGGTCCTAACACCACTGAGATAGGTTTGCGGCGTGCCATGCTCTGAGACGTTTGATCTTAGGCTTTGTTACCCGGCTTTTTAATTGACTCCAGAACTCAGTACTTGACTAATCTGTTGCAGGTGACTGTCAGCAGTACATCACGGGCAGAGCTGAAAAGTAATTAATTACTTTTACTTCCGCTACTGTAATTAAGTCACTTTTTTGTTGTGTGTATTGCAACATTCTGCATCGTTGCTGTTTCTTAAGCTAGTTTTATTACAGAGAATCGTCATTCTTAAACCATGTTTATTATTATAAATAAAAAATACAAAATGCTCTATTGATTAGGGTTGCCAGATTGACATGGATTTAAAGCAAAATGTATATTGAAATCAGTATAAAAGTATAAACAACATTATAAACACTGAGCAGTTTCATAATTTTCTCTTTTCAGATTATAAATAAATCATGTTTCCATAAGAACGAGACACATCAGAGGGGAAAATATATAATATAATAGTATAATATAGTAATATAATAATATAATATAGTATTTTTTTTCAAAATGCCGATGGTCCAAAATATGTGTGCTGTCATGACGTACTTAAGTGAACTGATTTTTCCCATAATGCTATGGGAGGGATAACACTGCTGTTTGATTGGCTGGAAAATGTCTATCTGATGGACAAAATGTCTAAATTGATGTGATTTGAATCAAAACTTTTTTAAAAGAGAAAGAGAACGTGTTTGTTTTATGATTGTCTGAATGCTTTGATTACATTAAAATAAATTATTAGTAATATATATTATATATTACATGCTTGAAAATGCTTAATGTTCATTACACATCTGTACATGTTTCACTATTGTGAGATTTATATCCACTTTCTGTTTATATTACACAAGACAGACACGCTCCCTTGTGTTGCAAAAGTAATTAAGTAACAATAACTTTGAGTATTTACTACTAGTAACTTTACTCATCCTTAAGTAAAAATCAATAACATATTAATACTTATATTTGAGTTTTACTCGAATATTTCAGTTTTTGTTCTCCGAATGTTTTCTCGCTCAGGTATTCCGAGCTTTAATAGAACCAAGTCAATGTCAGAATCGTTGGCTCGTGTTGAGTAAACATGGCAGATGCACCGAAGCTTAACTAACACAGGCCAGTTGCAACGTGGCTAGCAGAGACGCTGCTGTGATTCACAGCTCCATCTCTCTGGCCAGAGTGTTCCCAGCTTTCAACCACGAGGGTGTCAAATTATGCAAAAGTATGTCTCCCAGGTCCTGTCAGCCACTGAAGAGGTTGGTTTAAATATTAAAACATTAGCAAGTCTTGGCAAAGACGCCAAATTAGAAGGAAATCGGACAAGAAAAGCAAAACATCGTGGTTACCTAAACTTAGACAGAATGAACCTGAGATAATTAAAATCTTCTCTGCTTGACTTAATTTCATTTATTAATTAACATCCATTAATGTGTTTTAGACCTGTAACACATTTAAAATAGTTGGGACAATAAAGCATTTATAACTTTGTACTGTTGTTGTTCCTTTTCATTACATTTACTTGCGGAACTGTAATTAAGTGCACGTTTTAAAAGTACTTACATGTTTTACATTGTACACGAGTTGCTATATTTTAAATCGTGTACATTACTAAGCTTAAAAACATACATGCTAAAATAACATTTGGGAAATGCTGCATTAATTTAGCAGGATTAAGGGTTGCCAGATTGTAGGGGGTTTCTGCCAATATCTGTAAGCCAATAGCCAAAATTCGACAAAACTGTGGATATTGAGTAATTTAGTGTTTAGTTTTTATTTATTCATTCTTCCTAAACATAGATATGGGAGACAGATCACGGCCGCTGGCAGACCAGTCCAGCACCCGTACCCTTTGTAATAAGTCTATCAGGTGATCATCTTTTTTAAAAAGCATGGACCTACCTGAGAAAGATGTCATCTTAAAGTCACAACATATTGCTCTAAGATCTCGATGTACTATTCTGCATTATTGCTGAATTACAGAAGTGTAAAATACCCCAAACTTTAAGCCTAGGGCCACTGCGACAAGGTAACTTCTTTGAAAAAAATACAGAAAGAAACCTTGGAGGATTCACACTCAGCAGGGGCATGGTGGAAATTTGATCAACTTTAACAATACAAATATATTAGTATAGTATTGTAAACATTAACCTTTATATCTTTATATCTAATCTTCCGCTATAAGTCAAAAAGTAAAACTTCACAGGCATTTATAATAATAATAATAATAATAATAATACATTTTATTTATAAGCGTCTTTCAAGATACCCAAAGAATAATAAACCATTTGAATAATAACCATTTGAATAATAAAACCTTATTTATTAAATTAATGTGAGGAAAGATTCTTTTTTCTGACAAACCAGTACCGTCTTTTGAGTTTGCCAGGGCTGGAATGTGTTTTTTATTTTGAAAGCTCTTCCTGGTGTATTGAGTGTAGTTTTGATACAAACCCCTTTGAGATTCCGGGTAGGATGCGGAATAATTCCTGGCCTTTAAGTTCCTGCACCTTGACAAGATCTCACCAGATAACTGTGATGCTGCGTAGGATCAGGACTGAACGGTTCAGGCTTTGATGGGAAGGAAAGGCCGTGCGAGCCAAATTAAACCGGCAGTAAGTGCTTTTCAGTAGAGGCTATTCTTTCGTGAAAGACGCAAATCCTAAGAGGGCGCTTGGGAAAGCTTTGAAGTGAAAAAGATGCCCCGTTTAAGTCTGAGAAATAAAAGGTTTGGAGAAAAGTTCGGTGTTTAGCGGGTTCTACGCTCACATTTACTATCCGTACATGCCGGAATGATTTAATTACTAATCAAGTTTTAAACCGAACCACTTTATACTAATTCTCATTCGATGGAACTCACTGACTAAATATTTGACCCAAGACTTGACGCCGACCCGCTTTAATAATTTACTTGATTATGTTCAAGTAAATACAATTATAGTTTATAAGACTTTCATTCCTCATTTAAGCAGTGTGGTGACACATTTGATAGCCCACAAAACAAGAAGGTCCTGGGTTTGATCCTCATGTAGTCGTGAAGGTTGATTTGTTCTACTGAATTGTCCTACATGTACCAACCCAGGACCAAGCCCAGGTGAATGTTTCCGGAATAATACCCAGTCTAAAAACGTTGGTGAGGATCTGTTCTGGTGGGTCTTAATAAAATCCGTCATTAAACAGTTTCTGGACTCCCAGCGTGAAATTAATTCCACCCAAGACATTCTGAAAACTACCTCAAACTGTCGATACACATTCATGATTTTATTATTTTAGTTATTTTAGTTATTTGTATTTTTCTGTTAAACAAAAGTGCATGAATGAATAACTGACGGCTATATCACTTCATTCTGTACATGTTATGTTATATTTCACCAGCTACTAAAATCTTGATCAAAATTACAGTTCGATTTGTCCTATCTTACTGAACGCAATTCCAAAATTGTGTGTTTTAAAATTGTACAATTGTATTTTTATTTTCATGGTTTTTTTGTTTTTTTTTATTTATTGATATCATGTTAGTAGTGCGTTCCAATGTGGTGACAGGACACCAATCCAAGGCCAAATATAACCAATAACGAGTGTAATTTATCATTATGCCACCTGAGCAGTAACTATAATGTCAAACTGTTTCAATCTTGTGAAACGAGGCTGTATTTGGACACGTTGGCTAGAGCTTGTTGGACAGTTACAAACGTCTTCATCTAGAACAGCAGCCACCTTTTTGGAAGTATGCATGTGAGAATTTGCACCCATTCGGTCAAAATAGCATTTTTATCCAAGTTTATCCAAACATATGAATGCATAGTTTGTCCTTTATTTAAATAAATGCACCGGTTGGTGCATCCCAGCAATGGGGGTGGTGTACAACGTATTTAAATTGTGTACTAAGATTTTTTGTTGGCGCTTGTGTGGTAGCAGAAAATCACCCTGCTAATAAATAAAAATATCAATAATAGTTTATTCTCATATGAATGAGATGCCACACTGGGTGTACAACAATATACTGTTAAAATTGTAGGATACCTTTGCAGGGAGGATAGTAAAACAAGAGTCAGCTTCTACAAAGTCCAGAGAATGATGCGAAAGCTTTTTGGATAGAATCCTGTCCATGCTTGATGCATGACCAATCTTGAACAATGTTTCTTTTATCCTATTGTTATAAAGATTCTGGGGTGGTTTAGCGTCAAATTGTGCTAGATGACTACGCCTGGGGTCTGACAAATGAAACTCGAACATTATCTGTCTAATGATGCATCTGCAAAAATGAAAAATGAATCATTCTATCTATATTTGTGTCTGTGTGTCTGTATAATTGTCGGTCTATCTGTGTGTCTATCATCTTTCTGTCAGTCTCGGTCTGTCTCTGTGCAGTTATCTGTCTGTATGTCTTTCTGTTTGACTATATGTATCTGTATTCTAGATCTCTGTGTTCTGTCTTCTAGATATCTGTCTCTCTGTCTATATATCAGGTTATCTATCTATCTAGATAGATAGACAGACAGACAGACAGACAGACAGACAGACAGACAGACAGACAGACAGACAGACAGACAGACAGAT
>JAOTRQ010000025.1:3160588-3173600 GCA_028565875.1 Hoplisoma paleatum
TTGGGTCCTTGAGCAAGATCCTTAACCCTGTCTGCTCCAGGGGCGCTGTACATTGGCTGACCCTGCGCTCTGACCCCGACTTCCAGACTAGTTGGGATATGCGAAAACCTGCAATTTCCCCTCGGGGATTAATAAAGTATATAAAAAATAAAAAAATATTTGACTGAATTTGGGCTTTTTTTGTAGTTTTTTCGCCCAAAACTTTTGCCCTAAAGATTCCCACTGTCCTTCAACCTTCCTAACTTCTGACTGGACAAACTGTGAATGAGCTTAATGTGCACTGGTGATCGAGGGAACGAGCAACAAAGACAAGAGACCAAGAGGGGGAAAGTGTTAGCTTCCCAATATTTGTCAGATGCTTCATTGCGAGACTGGTGGAACACACTCCTGAGCCTCCTGGTTGGTTTTGTTGGAATGTGTGAGAGGGAGGATTTTAGCGCCATGAGTCCAGCGCCAGAGAGGCGCAGACTTCATGCCATCTGTCTCCCCCTTCGCTCCTCCACTTGCCAAACTTGCCTTTTTTTCTCCCTTTCGCCTCTCCCTCTTTTTCTCTCTCCCGTCCCCCTTTAAAACCTCTTTACTGTATTAGGATGGCTAGAAGGATCACGCCGTAGACTCGGGGCCTTGGGCAGTTTTAGAGTTCTGTTAGGAGACGAGGAACCTCGTGCAATTGTTCATTTTGATCAGCGGCCCAAAAATTATGTTTAATTAGACCGCTCCTATTGACAGCTGCCTGGAAATAATTGCCTTTCCTTTCACCATATGAGCAACATTTGGAAGAACAGATCTGCTATATTAAAATGGGATGACTGGTTCAATTATCCTGTCATAAGTGGCCATTTGAAAAAAAAAATGGAACTGCACTAAAACCTGAAAGATGTTTGTGCAAATTTTGATTTGAATTAAATTAGTTTTTTATTGTTTCACATTATAGTCATCCAAGTTTCCAACAAACACACAGCATCCTTTAAGGGTTTGAAACACAGCCGCTTTGAGACTCTTATGTACTGTGCCAAAAACATCTCCCAGATTCCTGTTGTTTCTAAAACAATCCAATGAAAGACAAAAGAAGCAGTTCTATTTAACAGTTTCCAAAATAATGGTCAGCTCACTTATCACAGATAAACATCGCTTCATTAAAACCAGACCCGATCCACTCATCAGATGAGAGCAAGAAAGTGCACTGATGGGCTTGACCTCTGGCCCTCTCTCCATGCGGGCTGCCCAAGCCAGCATCCCATGCTGCCCGGGTCTGGACTGAAGGGGAAACTGAGGCATTGGTGGCCCGGGTGTCCAAAAGAAGGTCTTTGATGCTGACCCCCGGTCATTCTGCTCGGATGGCTTGTGCCATTGATCTGGCTTACCACAGTGGGACGGGAAGCCAGGTGCCTCTGGTGCGGCCTGAGATCAAGCGAGAAGATGGCGAAGGTCTGGAGGGTGAGTGACCTCTTAAAAAAGCCAGACTGGAGAACGCGCATGACCACTGGGCTTTTCTGCCACTGATGCAGCTTTAATTATACTTTCAGTCTGAAGTTTTTGTACACAATGCCCCTTTTCCACAGACCCTTCAGAGTAAAATTAGTTTTTCAATGAACCTATAAACACTTCAAAGCTGTCTGATGGCTACATAGATGCGTGCAGCGACATAGCTGTTAAGTTCCTTAAACTTAAGGTTAGAAAAGTTAGACTTCTTTCAGGTCTAGTAAAGCATGTTCTTCATATATTAATTAAAAATGTTGACGGCAAAAAGAGCTTTTAAAAGAAGTTTATACATTTATTGTATATGCTTTGTAATTTTATTATACAACTGTATATTTCCATGTTGTGTTTCGATATAAAATGATGGTTTTTGCATGACAAAAGATGGTCAGCAGAATATCTTACTACTGTATTAGTTTGCTGTTATTATCATTGAATGGTTTTTGTTATCATTTAAACTAATTATTAGTATTTTATTGACATTGTAGTGTTTTCTGTAGTATTATTGTAGTATTTTATTAGTGTTAACAGGCAGAAATTCATTAGATAATAAATCAGAATACATTTAGGAGAAAATGTGTTGAAGCCACTAAGAAATGTGACTTCATATATAAGTATTAATGCTGTGAAAAAACCTCAAACCTCCGTTTTTATTCATAGCTGGAATGTTTTACCTTCAGCGCTTTGACCAGCAAACTTCTTAAACCAGCAAACGTACTGGTTGGATTACTAGTCCAATGCCTTAACCATTAGTCAGTTTGGCCTTATAGGGAGACGTCCAGCGGACCAAAGCAGGGCTGAAATTCATTTGTGCTTCAAAAGTCGGGAGTTTTGTCCTTTCTGTACACTCAGTATACCTAGAATACAGATAATCAAAATACACCATATGCGCGCGCACACACATACACACCGAGAGAATAAATAGGCTGTATAATCCTATAAAGGCAGATTAAAAGAGTAGATGTAGTTGATGGTTGTGGTTCTTCAGCTTCTTTTTTTTCCTGAGCGTAAGGTTGCACTCTGGCATCATTGAAGTGTCTGTTGGCTTTCTAATCACAAGTCCACAAACAGACCCCTGTCGACCTGCTTTACAGACTAAGGAAGGAGAGAGAGAGTCAGCAACTGAGAGAGAGAGAGAGAGAGAGAGAGAGAGAGAGAGAGAGGCAAAACAGCATCCACAAAGTCAGAGGAAGCCACAGTGTGTTATTATTAATAAAGCATTAAAAAGTGAGCACTTCAAAGCCCACAGGAGTCATGCTATCACACATGAAAGTCACATACTACAGCTTAATGTTTCCTAAGGCCTGTTATGGTGGCGTGGCTTTGATTTGAAATGCATTGTGTGGCAAATGGATTCGCATGAATGCAGAAAGGAAGGAAGGCACGTCAACAGACCATAATTAACGACCTGACCTCACAAGCGCTTCAAAAGATTCGGTAAATAAGGATACTTTGTGTCCAAAGTAACTAAAGTTTGGCTAAAAAGTGCACAGCAAAACTTCCTCCAAACTTTTAATGGACTGATTACATTTTGTAATGAGAGATAATGAAATTGTCGTGAGTGTGTGTGTGAGTGTGTGTGTGTAACAGACTGGTGACCTGCTCTGGTGTTTAGTGTTTTTGCCCAGTCAGTGTCCCACCGAGACCCTAAATTCCACCGGGACCTTCTGAATTCCAGGCCAGAGTCGCTTGCCTACCACCCTTGCATTGCTTTTTCCTAATATCTCCTCATCCATCGTAGCTGCTAGCCAATCCTGATTGTCCGTATATAAATCTGAGAAGTTTACATTTGTACTTTTACATTGTCTAGAGCAAAGGTCACCAACGTGGTGCCCGCGGGCACTTACACGTATAAGTGAGCTGCATTAATTTTTTGTCGCTATTCTTTTTTAAATCACACTTGCATTGGTGTAAATTAGAAAATTACAATATATGTAATATAGTGTGTGTGCTCCGATGTATCGGGCGATGCTACGAGGAAAATGATGGCGGAAATGTAACCGCGAGTTATCCGAAGGTTTTAATAAAAAGGACTTTTTACATCAGTCTCATCCTTCTCGCGCGACCCACGGACGTTACAATATATATAATTATTAATAGTAACATGTTATTTAAGGTTATAAATTTATGATTTCACAAATGTGTATCAAACTGGTAGCCCTTCGCATTAGTTGGTATGCAAAAAGTAGCTCCCAGTTTCAAAAAGGTTGGTGACCCCTGGTCTAGAGTGACTGACAGAAGTGCTTCCATACTAGCAAACATGACAGTACTAAAGCTGAAATAGACACACTTACTAATACAAATCTCAAAATCCATTTGTAATTTTTGGGAGTAAGTTAGTTTAACCCTAGAACACTAACGTTAAATAAGTAACACCATCACTAACATTGGGGAGATGTTACCCGGTATAAAGCGCCTGATTAAAACACACAAACACTAACAAGGTAAATTCCACCCATAAAATATGTTCCTCACTATCACTAACGTCAGGTCAAAATCAATCGAACCCGGAGCCTCTTGTAAAAAACATAGTGAGGAGGGAATCAACCAAACCATTAATGGCATCAATGAGCATCCTGAAGCTCCACAATGTCCCACCATGTAACCCAGACAACAGCAATCGTGTAGGTAAAAATCACCCGACTTGTGTGGTGAGTCTCATGTTAAAGACAGAAAGTGACTCCCAGGTTCTGATAATCAATGCAAGATGATTCCACCCATTACATGTTCTCTCCCGTGAGCCATGCTGATCTGTCTGATGACATTGGTGTCAGAGATGGAAAGTAAATAATTACATTTATTTACATTACTGTAAGTAATCGTCATTTCTTTGTACTCTTCTGTTAAAAACATACATTCAAGATGACTTTTAACTTATACTTTATTATATTTTAAACTCGTAACATAAGTAAAAATCATTAAAGTAATAGTTATTATAATTGAATACAATATTTAGTAGTATTTTTATCCCTGTCTGGTGTAACTTTAATTTATAAAGCCATGGTGGCTTTATATGTTTTAAAAGAAAAATGTGCCAGTCTTACCCTTCCTGGTAGTAAACATAATTGGTAGGTTGAATAATTTCCTAAATTTGCTCCAGTTAAAGGTCACTTCAGAGAATTATTAATTACCATTTTTGATTTAATGTAGGTAAGAAATAATGATCCTATTTATATGGACCTGAGACTATGAATATTATATTTAAACCCCACCAATTCACAATCGTGTATAATTAATTAGATGATTTTGATTTCTTTATTTCGGCAAAATCTTAGGTGAACTGTAGGCCTGTGATGGAAATTGTGTGTTTCATTCAGCTGGATAAGCACAGAATGATTATAACACGTGTTAAGCTGAACCTACGCTAATTCTTAAAAATATTCCATCATTAAAACTCTGGTCATCTCCCTCCGATTATGTTGCTTGTAAAAAAAACACGAACAGACAATAGCAGCAAACTTACCTTGAAAATTCATAACCGAGATGTTTCCAGAAGGATTGGGGGTGGGCAGTTTGTCTCACTTTTCTTCCTCTGGCAAATGACACCCTTGGTGGTTCAAAAATGTTGAGGTCCCTGAACAGATTTCACAGTTTTATAAATAAAATGTGTGGCACAGACACAAAGATGAGCACAATAAATCCCACTTTGAACCCAAAAGGGAGAATGCCACCCCACCCCCATGCCTTCTGTATCATAATTGTTTTTAGAAATGTCCCGTAATGAAACTCTAAATTTGGAGGTCTAAATTTGGAGATCCAGTGCTGAATGTCAACATGAAGAGCAAAGTTAACAATCAGTAAACTTCATTTGTATTTAAAATAATAATAATATTATTATAACAAGCATAATCAAAATAATAATAATAATGATAACATTATTATTAGTAGTAAATGTTTTATCAATTGTATTATAATAAAATAACACTAAAATTAAATTAGAACACTGACATTAACAATAATAATAACAGTAATATGTATATGAATAAAAGCAACAACAATAATAATCCCTATTTTAGTAGTAAAAGTATTATTATTATATTATTATATTGTTTCTATTTTTTAATAATATTACTAGTAACAGTATCAATGCTGCCAATTGTTTATTATTTTTATTGCTATTATTGTTATTATAATATTTAATTTTTACTAGTAGTATGAACACTAAAAGTATTTTTGTGGCCCATTTTTACTATTATTATAATATTTATTTTTGATTATTATTATTATTATTATTAACAATATTACTGCTCTTGCTACACTTTTAGAACTGATGTTGCAGTTTTTAATTTTTCATTACATCTAAGTTCAGGTTTCTTGTCCCCCACACCAGAGATGCTCAGTCAAATGTTATTATGTTTTCTTAAACTGTTCCAAGCTGGAGCTGTACATAATATTTTATATAATAAGGTCTACACATTTGTTGTGTATCTATGTGTTACTAAAATCCAGACGTTTTATTAAAGCCTTGATTTATCTTAAACATTATGACTTTACTTCAAAGAGTCACTACCGAATGCACAGTGACATCACCAAACCTTGACAATCTGTATTTATGTCAAATCTATAAATATTTTGAATATAAAAATAAGCTCAGTCTGTACCAAAGTGTCCCTGAGCAAGGCACCTAACCTGGGGAGCAGTTAAAGTAGTCGCACTACCCGCTCCCCAAGTCCCGTTGCAAGGACTGCCCATCACGTCGGACACATGTGCTCACTTCTGCCCCCAAGTGTGTGTGTTCTCTAGTGTGTGTGAATGCGTGTTTCACTGCACGGATTGGGTAAAATGGAGAGGAATAATTCCAGTGTGAAATAAAGCACAAAGGTGAAAACTCTAAAGCTTTAATGATAAACATCTAACCATCCGGCATTTTCCATTTTTTTAAGAAAGGGCCTTTCAGAAAACAATTCATAACATTTAAAGCAGTTTTTTAAAAGGAAGAAAGTAAACGAAGCGGCTCTAAAAGAAAGCAATTTATACCAAGACTGAGAATAAATCGTAAGCTCTGCCAGAACTAATAGTGGCATGTCAGACGCGATTCAGTGTGATTCAAAGATGTGTAAAATAATAAAACAAACATGTTTTTATTTCTTTTCAAAGGAGTGAAAATGCACTGATGGCCTGCGCTCGGAGACATAACGTCTTAGTAAAAGCACTGTAATGACTAAATGAAGCATTTGGTCCTGGTGATTAACAGGGGTGGATTTTGGGGGCAGATGAAGATTGGGTGTTTGGGGGGGGGGCTTTGGGTAAAGGGTGCGGGGGGCTAAAAAGAGACTGAATGAAAGGAAAATGTCAGTAGTGCCCACTCAGCTATTTTCCCAGTCAAGATCAAAGACGCCGATGGACTGGCTGCACCGCGGGAAACTTGAAATGTTCCCTGCCTTTGTTTGCTGTTGCTAGGAGACTTTTAGTAAAAAGTGTTTTCAGTAAAACCACAAGATCAAACAAAACATTTGAAATATAAATTTTGAGGCCTAGTCGTGCAATTTACTAAGGATGCTTACTGAGGAAGCACAAAGGATAATGATCACAATATATATTGATTCTAGCCATTGCCCAAATTTGGATTTATCACTTTTCTCTTCTCTTTTCCTAAATTTGAACGTTTTGATGAAAAATGTATAATTTTTAACGTTCCTAAAACTTGGACATTTCTTGGTATTCATTTTCATAGAATTTAGATTAATTTTCTCCCCATTGTGCTTTTGCGCACAGAAATTATTCGTCCACATTAATCCCAATCCGGGCAGTGAAACACACATTTACACACACTATGGGGCAGCAGCGAGCACACAGTCTCCCCATTGCCATGGCCAGCCTTAACCACGTTGCCTGGGGAGCATTTGCTTTGCTCAAGGAGCAAGTTGTTAGTGTCCTGGGCTAGTAATCACCAAATCACCATTGGACACCAATGAAGTGTGCACACTTGTAGTTAAAGTAGTCACACTCTGAATATGGCAGTGCCTTGATTTAACAGTACTATGTTTATTTATCAGTGGTTGTTCAATATCAATCATCTCCAACTCCAACAACAACCTCTCTTTAGTGTTGTAGCAATGAATTGCTTTGCACAGAGCCGACGATCAAGGCAATGTTGCTCCATGCAAGATCTTTTACCAAGTGTTTATAAGCGCTTATAACATCATGAGTCGGGGAGAATATGATGTAAAGACATTAAGTGAAACCTGCTACTAGATATACATGTTAAAATGATCATGCACTTATGTACCAATTCACTTGATCATCTAAAGAGTTCTAAAGTCATGATCCAATTTCATTACCCATGATAAAAAGTCCAATTATTAGCTTGTTTTTTGGAGGGTTGACATATTATCTCTCAAATAATCAAAACAGCATCCAGGATGTTACGAATGACGTTATAGAAAGGCATCCATGCCCGTTGTTTCATTTCTGTGTAATTGTGTAAAGACACATGCTGACATCTAGATGACATATTTGTCAGCAGAGCAGCACCGGGCCTTATTCTGCATGAGTTACGACAGCATGCTTTCATGGTAGCATGCCAGTCCAGCGCTGGGCCTTGCCTCCCCCTTTTCAGATACAGATATAAGTGATGTCTGAATGAAGACACTCAACTGGCCAATAACACTGCTGGGATTTGAGTCCTAGATCTAAACTGTAAACTGTGATTTGGCATACATTATTGTTATTTATATTTATATTATTTATATTTCACCAGCTATGTAAGGTTCTATTGTAAGTTCTCTCTTAGTAAAAAAAAATATGACATTAAAAGGGCAATTAAAAGTGCGCCATCTATTGTCCACAAGTTACTATTCTACAGCATACAGTGTGGATTTATACTAGTAATGTCTTAGTGGTTAATGTACTGGGCTATAGGCCAGAAGCCCGACTACTACTAAGTCATCACTGTTGGGACTCTTGGGCAGGACTCTTAATCCTCGATTGTTTCAAAAAATGGGTATTCCGTGTAGTTGCAAATCACTTTGAATAAATGCTGAAAATTTAAATGATTAGCTGCGCACTAAATGGTGCACGAAACACTAGGGGTCAGTAAGTTTTCCTCTTAAGCGTCTAATCTAACGAGAAGCATATCATATATTTAATAAAATTAACACAGTAGTTTGGGTCATGTGTGTTCTTTCTGGCATAGTGTGCTTAATATCATTGAATATTTAAACTGATTTTGTTAAATATGGTCAAAGCCAGGTTAGTGCTCCCTCTACAGGCTAAAAAGCACGTGGGCCTATGTGTGACCCAATTCGTGTTCCATAATGTTAAATCGCCACTCCTGACTGGACCTGGAATACTTCTTGATGACACTGAGATTTAAAACCACACACACACACACACACACACACACACAAACAGAAAGAGAGAGACCCATCCCCCATTCGTCTTGCAGACACGATGCCACACCCATGAACTTGAGCGGTGTTGTTTGGTTGCTTCATTGATGAGGATGATAAGGATTAGTTATAAAGACACAACATAGCTAAATTGTTCTACAAGAATGGAAACTGTTATTGATCAGGAAGCTCAGCTGATGCTACTCGGTTCTTGTCAATTGTCCTTCATGGCACAAATTTTGTGATTGTCCAGCTGAGAATGACTTTCATGTCTGGAGCCATTAAGATTAGACTGGTGCAGCGTCTGCCTCTTGGTTACGCAGAGACAGGGCCAGCTGGCACCAAGCTGGCCGCCAAAAATACTAGCCATTAAGGGATTTAGGGCTGTCCATGCAAGTCCCATTGATCGAATATTAACTGTTTAGATGTAGTTTGAAGCTGCGTGTCTGAGCTATGTCTAAAGTCAAGCCCTGTCATTTATGTAGAATACAGATGCTGGGTTGTCTGTATTGTTGTCTGGGTTGTTGTCCACCCCCCCCCCCCCCCATTTAATCTATATTTTTCTCTACTTGACTTGTGATGTCGTCTCAGTGATTGGCTCTGTTTGTTTACTCAACAGTGTTTCTTTTTACTCAGCATCTTGTTGCTATAGACACACTGCACACTTGGACCCTCCTGAGTGTGACATCACCTGCCCACACCTTCGTTAAAGCTTGCATCAAACTAATGATACACCAAAAAATGCCACAAAACAATTTAAACGATATTTTGTCCTGCTTTTTTTATTTATTTATCTGTCTTAAATATTAGTCGTAGTAGTAGTAGTAGTAATTGTTGTTGTTGTTGTTGTTTTTGTCTATTATTATTATTATTATTATTATTATTATTATTATTATTATTATTATTATTATGTGAATAGAGTAGATTGTCTTTTATTGTCACTTTACACGTGTACATACAATGAGACTGAAAGCGACTCCTTTTCACATTGCAAACACACACATAAAATCGAAAATAAGAAAAATAAATTATAAAACTGATGTGAATAACAAATGTTATTATTATTATTCATATTATTATTCATATTTTTATTATTCATATTATTATTGTTGTTGTTGTTAATATTATTATTATTATTTTATTATTATTATTATTATTATTATTATTATTATTATTATTAAATAGTAGTAGTAGTTGTTGTTATTATTGTTGAAGTTGTAGTAGTATTATTCATTTGAATTATTACTATTATTATGATAATTATAATTATTAATAGTAGTTATTTTTATTATAAATATAATTATAGATATTATTGGTAGAAGTAATATTATATAATAATTATTATTATCTGCAAGCTAATTGTTGCATATTATTTTAAATATGTTTAATTTGTTGTTGTTATACTTTTACATGAAAAGTTTATTCATTTTACCTGTAAATTTTGTGTTTTATTACATCTATATGCCACGATAGATTTGTCTGTATGTTTCTTTTAATGTTGTTGTTGTTGTTGTTGTTGTTGTTGTTGTTGTTGTTGTTGTTGTTGTTTTCCCATAATAACAGTAACAATAATTTTGATGTTGTCATAGTTTTTATCAGATGTGTCTTGTACGTGTTGTTCAATTCATTCTCGTTGTTGTTGTTCAGGTTTGATTAGTGTAACTGTATTGAGTTCAGTACAGTTCTGTAGCTCCACTTATGTTTGTATCATGGATGTCATTTACTTCACTGTTATTTATTTTGTTTTCACTTCTTTACACGTTTATGAGCCGCTGCACCATTGTAGCGACTCTCTATTTATTTAATACAATTGTAAAGCGAACAAAAATAAACACGCGAACAAAACAGACGCCTCTTCTATTTGGTGCCCAAAACTGTGTACCGACACAAAAGGGGTGGGTTTTTCTGCTCCGGAAAGTAAATTCTTTTGAAGTGGAACTAATCATCTAAGGGATGGTTCCCGTTGTCCTAACAACGCAGCTGAAATGGAAGGGGGCCTCTCTTTTTGTTGAATCTATGTTTTCTTTCTTTCATTCAAAACCTAAGATGATAGTAGTTTCATGCCCTGTCCACCCACATTGTCGCCCGAAACCTTTACTTTCTTTTAGTCGGGGAGTCTTTAGGCGGAGACGCCGCGCACACGGCGGGTGACTCTTGGACGTGTGACGTCAGCTTGGCGCGACCGCTTCCCACCGCTTATTAGCGTGAAACAGAAGAAAAGTGCACACAACATCTGTCAAAGACAACTTACCAAGGGTGAAGACAACAACATCTGTTACCACGAGGCATCACGACCAGTATTGGCCAACACCCTGTGTTCTAAAGCAGATCTTTGTCTCCAGATCATTTCTTTTCTTTCAGATCATCTTTGTTTCATCTCATTAAAGCTACATAGAAACATTTTTAATGTTTTGCAGAGCCTAACTTAGTATGCTCTGCAGTTAGGTGGAGTGTACGGCATTTACATTTACAAGCAAAAAGAATTTATTTCAATGCAAGTAAGAAAGGTCACGGCATGGGTCATTATAACGTTTTTTACAGAGCAGTAAAGGGTGTCCGGTTTGTCCACTAAAAATCTACATTCCCATAAAGTACGCACTGTTGAACTACCTTAAAAAAATCTCAACGAAAAGGAATCTTCATTAGAAAAGTCGAAAACAAGCCCATTTTTATACTGTGGATAGTTTCACAAACTGTGTAACTCTGGCCTCGGTGACCTTTCTGTCAAGAATCCCTATATCTTAATTGCCATTACTAAATCTTTCTCTCTTCAACTACCCTTTTACCTTTCAACGTTATAAAAGCTTGAACCCTCACGGACCGCAGAACAAGCGAAGCATTTTATTGTCACCACGGGGTTGCCCACAGAGTTCAGAAAACAGTCACATGCAAGGCAAAGTAAACCATCATAGCCTCATGAAAAAGAGTTCTGAGGATTTCGTTTTAAAAAGCAGGACCAACGAAGATACAAGGATTTCTCTAGACCTAATGTTGTGTTTAACATATTTAATATTTTATTATAATTATAAAAACAGAAGGTGACACCTTCATATGTAAGCATTTGTTGATAGTCATTTAGTATTTTATCTTGTTTGGAGTTGGTCCACCCATCTGCCTTTTTACATGTTTGTTTCTCTAGCTTGAAAATACCAAAATACCTGCTGGTCCTGTATGTTTTTATAAAAAGTGTATTACATGCAGTGTATAAAAACAACTTATTTTGCAAAAATGGATGTATTTGTGGAGAGATCTTTCATTTATCGGGTGTAAACAGCGCCTTGAGGGACTGTCGATAAAGAAACATTAAATTGTGCTAAACATAAGTATTATTAGACTTCATTATCAATTGTACCACGGCTGTAAGAACTCAAATAAATAAAATAAATGTATTAAACCAATATGTTATTTATATTGATTTAAAGGTAGTTCGACCCATTGTAATTATACACATTAACCATATTAACAATTAATAGTTTAAACAAAGGTAACATTGTGCCACTAGAAAAGTCATAGATGAATTTTATTTTTGTTAAATGCAGTTGATGTGTCTTATAAAGTTTGAAGAAAGAGAATACAATATAGTGTACAATAAAAAAAATTCTAAATGCTAACAGTTACTATGTATTGACCGTCTTTTTGTGTAGAAAATAGTAATTGACAAAAATTACAATTTTGTTTCTAAACTACATTTACATTTATGTAAGTAAGACTGATATTACTCAAGGTCCATATAGCAGATATATTCAGAACTGGGTTTGCCAGCAGATCATCCAGAAGCACGTTTATGTTTACTAATCCAGTACATTGTTTTAGTTAATATAATGCATATTTACCTTTTAACAAAGGATTAATCATATGGGGATCTTGACTAGTCGTTTCTACCAAAGCAGCAAAAAGGGGCCTGATGTAGAACATAAGAATTTATAATTGCATACTTGATTAAAATGCATAAGAACTAAACCAAAAACATTTTACAAGACTACACATCCATTTATAGCTATTCGTTTTATTCTTGACAAACTAACAAATAATTAAGGTTGTCCACAACTAAGGATTTTGTTGGTCGACCAGTGGTCGTCATTTACTCCAACTAATCGACTAATAGTCGACTTAAAATATCATTTTGACCGGGATACATATTTGTGAAGTTTTACCTTTAATGCCGGGCTGCCACAGATCACAATAAATCATGATCACAAAAA
>JAOTRQ010000025.1:3215796-3227544 GCA_028565875.1 Hoplisoma paleatum
ATAGATAGATAGATAGATAGATAGATAGATAGATAGATAGATAGATAGATAGATAGACAGATAGATAGATAGATAGAGAGAGATCGATAGAGAGAGAGAGAGATAGATAGATAGATAGATACAGGATTACCTTTTCCTATTTCTTACCTTTTATACTGTTTACATTAATGTTTACAATTATTGTTTTCATTTATTTATAATCTATTTTTAGCTTGTTAACCATAATTTTGAGTGTTCGAGTGGTTATAAAATATTTCACTGCCGGTTGTACTGTGTATAACTATATATGTGACATATAAACTTTGATTTGATTTGATTTGAAATGGGGAATAATTCCTATGTGTGTGTGAAAGCACCATGATGTAAAATAATTCTACAACACAATAATTTCTATCATGCAAATTGGACATACAGGAATGGATGTTTATTGACGAATAAAGTAACGTTTGGCAGAAAACATGTGAAACATTTCAAGCTCAAAGTGTCTGCAATCAAATAAATGAGAAAAAAAATGTAAAGATTATAAAAATGTATTTATTTCATAATATTTAAAAACATTAGATTACATTTAATACAAGTTTCTTTGTTTATGTTTTGCCAATAAATACATGTCACAATTTAATATTTATGTACATCTAAATCTAATCTAAGCACTGGATTAATGTTTGCCCTTCTTGGCATCTACTAGAGCACCAGCCAGTCTGGGAGCTAGTGAATAATCAGTGTATGTGTGTGCGTGCGTGTGTGTATGAAACATTTATAACATCTATATACACAAACCAGGCATTATGACTACTGGCAGGTGAAGTTAGTAGCCAAAGAGCAAGCCAAGCGATTAAAGTGCTGGATTTAGTGATCAGAAGGCCTTCCACTGATTTGTTGCTGTTGTTGGGCCCTAGAACAAGGCCCTTAATCCTGAATTGTTCAAACTGTATATCATAACTGTAAACTGCAATGTAAGTCACCTTAGAGAAAAGCATCTGCTAAAAGCCAACAGTCTAAGTGTAATAAGTAAATGTAAGTGAATGGCACTGATTTAACAGTGTTTGGTATTTAGTACTTGTTTTTATGTATGTTTTTAGTATATATATACATTTCAGTGCGTTTGATGTGATAACTTGAGCATCTCCAACACTGCAGCTCTTGTGGGGTGTTTCCGGTCTGTAGTAATCAGTATCTAGCATAGGTGGTTTAAGAAAGTAACCTAAGAAAAAGTCACGGTATTGATATATATACACAGGAGCTTGCATTTTCTTCTCTTGTCTGTGAGGCTTTACTCCGGGTACTCCGGTTTCCTCCCACAGTCCAAAAAGATACAAGATTTTCCAAAACTGTGTAACGACTTGTGTAATGAATAACTGTTTCCGGTCATGGGTGTTACTTTAATGTAAAACATAACGTTAATAACTGAATAAACAAACAATCTCTCTCTCTCTCTCTCTCTCTCTCTCTCACACACACACACACACACACACACACACACAAAAGGTACCAGTTCCAATTGTAAGTTTCTCTATTTTTAAAATGTACCGGTTTGTGTTCTAGAATAAGAAAAGAATAAATCATCACTACTCGTTTTGTTTAAACACTTACCGAGAAGCCGTAAAACAAATTTTTTACAAATCGGAACATTTAAATAAACACGCGTAGATACATTTAACCAAAGTAATTCACAGGGATCGCTCCTGAACACATTTCTAAACCACACCCGTGGTCAAACCATTCCCACTCCCATTCCCCCTGATGTTGTGTACACAGCCTGAGTCTTATATAGAAGGACAGGGTTGTGTTTAATTCCTTCCCAGACCTCATGTGGAGTTATGAGATCTCCAGCAAGTGTGAACTTGGCGAGAACATGCCGCTACTACCTCAAGGCCCGCCATGACATATTAACTGTTGCTTTTTCTTCAGACCCCTTGTGTTCTCCCAACTAGATTTTTGTCAGACATAAAACACACAATGAACGAGTTCTGAAAAGAGAAACTGAGAGAAGTTTGGTGAAAAATGATGTGCCTGGGTGAAAGTCCACGCTCACTTCATGATTGTACAGCTCAGCGTGAGTCTGTCCTGAACGTGAAAGGAAAGAGTTATGAGCTCTGTCTGACCCCGGGTATCAACCCATGTGGTTATCACTCCTCTCACTCACACGCATACACACATACACACATACCTATACACAATACACAGCACTAACTCCAAGCAGGAAATAAAATGCACAACAAGAAAGCTCTGAACCTCATCTAGTCACCCTGTCCAGGCTTCGTCATATGTATAGATCAACCGAACATGTCTGGTTTCTTCCTAATCTTTTTTTTTTCTTCACTAAATGCCCTGAGTTGGGCTGTCTGTTGGTACCGGGGCCTGAAGGAACTCATGCTTCTCATTACCGGGGCATGTTGAGATTTTACGAAGTCTTGTAAACCACTGAATTACTGCACTTTAAAATTGATTTTGACACAGTTATGTGAACGTGCTTATGGAAAAGCCTTTCATTGCTAGACGGAAGACTCATAATGGCGATTGACAAAAGAGCATGACTTGTTAATTATTTTTAACTGCCGGATAAAATGATTATGAACTGGGTTAAAATACGCAAAGGGCCAGTAATAGACTTGTATGTGAGCAGATATCTGTGACTTTGTGTTTGGATGGGGGGAAGGGGGGGGTGGCATTTTCAGATAGTGTCCTTTTTACTCTATAATGTGCCAATACATTGTATATAAATATGTACATACAATATACATAGAGCCATATCTATTTTATTATAGAAAAACATTAAAATTTGAATAAATCAAATACAGTATGATGATGACACAACAGTGGTCGCATGGCAGAGCTGAGATTCAAGCACACAACCTTCTATTTGATGACCCACAGCTCTACCCCCTAGGTTACCCATGTCCAGCACGATTGCTTAGATGAGTACTTGATAAAAACTGATGCTGAAACTCATGATAGATTGTCAAGACATCTGTTCCACGCTATATATTCTTAATTAGAGGCTAATAAAATCATTTACTCATTTCTACGTTTAATCCGTACATTTACACACACACGTTATTTTCCACAAAAGTCATTTCACAAACGTTCCTGGATGTGTTCAGGTCTGCCGGGTCTTCAGGTCTTCGCAAGCTCCTTTGAATCGGAGGCCGTCTGCCGGGCAACAGAGTGGTCAGAATAGAGGGTGGCAGCCAGTCAAAACACTGTCTGTTCTTCCAGGCAGAACCCAAGTGCTGCTGAAGAGCTTCTTTTCATACACGCCTAATGTGGTAAAGTGATCTTTGGCACAATAGGAACACTCAAGGAGGCCATCCCCAGCAAACAGGCCAAAACAAACAGCTCCCCACAGGCCCCACTGCGTCGTCCCGTCTGCCACGGTGCGACACCTCTTCAGCCTGCCCCTGCACACCCCCGTGGATATAAAAAACACGTAATACAGTAGTACACACATCTGCACACACAGCGGCAGTGTTGAAATCTGTGTAAATGATGTCAACTAAAACAATCTTAGGCAGGTTATTGCAATTAAGTAGTGTGTGTGTGTGTGTGTGTGCGTGTGTGTGTGTGTGTGTGCGTGTGCGTGTGTGTGTGTGTGTGTGTGTGTGTGTACTTTTTATACTTGTACTAAACTGTATTTTGCACGTAAAATACATATATTTTACTGTAAAGCTGTTGTAGGGATTACACGGTTGCCAGATCTTAGTGATTTTCAGCTAAATACCTGATCATCATCTATTTAATAAGCATGAATTTCAATTACAAATCACTTTTTAAGATTTAATTATTGGTAAATTAATTACTTGTAAAATGTATACAAAAAATTAATTATGACACATTTTTTTTAAATATTTTAAATATTTAAATATTTTTGTATAATTTTTTTTTAAACCTTGGCTTTGTGCCACTGGGTTACAGAGTTATGCGTTTAAAAATGTTTTTTTCGGATAATGACACACAACATCTTTGAAAGACACACTAGGTAAGTTTTTTGTACATTGAGCAACATTTGGTTGTTTTCCTTATGATGCTCCCCCTACAGGCCTGGAGAAAATGTTCACTGTAGTATAACACTGCTTCTTAATTCTTTTTTATTAAACCAGAAAAACACTGTTCTTTAATCTTATTTAACAATTAAGCCAAAGCTTAAAAGCCACAGCTGCTGGTGTGATTTCCTAAAGATTTCCCCAGAATATTGTTCTAATTATTATGGCTTTTACACGGGATTATAAAGGTTATAATTATTATCATTGGTTTACAATATTTTATAATGAAAACACTGTTATATATTATATTCATTATCAGAGCATAAATGTTGCACTTATGACTTGATACTATTTGAGGATGAACCCACATTATCAGTAATACAATCAAACATAGTAGATAGACAGGTAAGCAGTAGATAGACAGGTATGTAGAACTAACACAGAGAACTATCAGCTTAATTATCACTTTCTATGAATGTAAAACACACTGATGCACATAATGATGCTGTACTGGAATATTGTCGTCATTTTCTAAAGTTACACACAGTAAATCACAGAGCGTTTCACTGTGTCGTCTTTACAAAAGACCTGACCTGAGGGATCCGAGTCCTGAACAGCACAGGTCCGAACTTTCATTCAGATCTACTGACCCGAGCCACAACAAAAAAGAAGAGAAGCAGTTTTGTCCATTCTGAGCGCTGTTGTGTTTTCTAAGCAACATGTCACAATGAGAATTACAATACAGAACTTTCATGAGTAATACGGGGACTAGGTGGTCTCATTGTCGCTTCACAGTAAGAAGGTGCTGGGTTCGATCCCCAGGTAGGGTCATCCAGACCTTTTAATGTGTAAAGTTGTTCTCCATGTCTGAGTGGGTTGCTGGGTACTGTGATGTCCTCCATTAACTTTAAACTTTAATGATACTTTAGTGGGTGAGTTGAGGGTCCCAGCGCTGCATTGAATGCTTCCACCACCACACTTCAGACCAGGTTAGAGAGGTGAGTGTTAGTTTAACTTAATTACTTCATTATTTAAAAGAGTGTAATTGAATTTGCACTTTTTAATGTAATTGACTTGGCAAACAATTGCTAGTTTTGGGTAAGGTGTTAACACACTCAGACCTTAACGCTACTCAGCATAGACAATCCGATTAGCATAGCAAATCCACACAGACGAAAGACACGGATGGAACCTGGAACGCTGGAACATCACATTTGATCAGACATGATATTGTTGTGGATGTTACAACATGTACTTTTACTTTAATGCTTCACAAAAAATTTTAATTCACTATATTTTAATCGCACCCTTTAATGATTTAAAATAAAGACAGAAATGTTTTATTTGGGAAATGCAGCAGTAAATTAGGTTGCCAGATTGTAGTCAAAATCCATATCGAAACACGCGTATCTGGCAACAATGTACACAATGTGCACACAATGGTGGTTTATAATTTTTAAAAGAATATATGTCACCAAATGTTAAATACATTTGTTTAAATGTATTTGTTTAAACCATTAGTAACACACTATTATCATCATCATTATTTTAAAGTATTATTATTATTATTATAGTCATCATCATTAAAATTATGAATTGATACAAGATTATTAGGCTAAAATATATTATTTTAAAAACAGTGACGACAGCCTTAGAATGTTATAGAGTGTGTTATAGAGTTTAAAAGTGTTTAATGGGATGTTTAATGTACTCATACTCAAGTCCAAACAGCCATAATTTTTTTTTTGAGTAAGATATTTTAATACTTTGTCCAATAAATAATGATGTGATTCTAAATAAGAGATGTAACCAGGTTGTAAGAACCACAGTTCAGAACAAAAGCAGCAGCAGAGACAATCAGAGAATCTCCATGTAGTCAGACAATGTTGATCGCTAAGAATGTGCAGATTTATTCCACTACGGTGCAGAAAATCATGTAAAAGCTTTAAAAATTGGGAGGAATTTTGGTGTGTAAAGGCCAAGAGAGCAAACTTAAGCTGAACGCTCGTAATCTTTTATCCCTCAGACGGAATCAAAAACCACCGCTCAACAATAGCTGATACAATCACATGGGCGAGAGATTACTGTGGCAAACCTTTGTCAAGCACAACAATACCGAGCTACGTGCATAAATGCTACTTAAAGCTTTACTTTTCAAGAAAGAAGGTTTATATCAACCATGTCTAAAAACGGCGTCGGTTTCTCTGGTCTGTGAGGCATCGAGAACGAACCATCATGCCATGGAAACGTCTATCATGGTCAGACCAATCAGTAAATGTCATTGTGAAAAACAATGTTCCTCAAAGAAATAACCACATCCAGAAAAGAGTTGTGGTTTCTTCTTTGAGGTTTAGTGCAAGTAAAAATTTTCCTAATGTTATAAAATTAAATTCTTCACAGTTGTAAATAGAAAATGACAGAGGAGACATAAGTTCAACCCTTTAGCTTCGTACTCTTTAAAAACAATCTAATAATAATCTACAAGCTCTCTCGTCTTATTTTAAACAATACCTGATTACATTTTGGATTTTATTAGCTACCACAAATAATGAATACTCATTGTGAGACCCAGAAAAGGATTTTACATTATGTGTAACTAATGTGTTCCAAGGATTACTGTGGTCCAGCACGATTTGGTTGACAATGACAGATCTGCTTGGGACAAAAGCGTCTGCCGAAAATTGTAAACAACAAGAAATCTAGTTTTAAATGATTTCGCTCAATAAGCAATGTGGAGTAAATAATTCCTCTTCTTAGATTAAAAAAGACAATCATGTGAATCATATGAAATGTTTATGATGCAGACAATCATGAAGCTTATAAGGCAAGCGGCAGCTGAAAACGGCTCCTGGAACAAAACCTTTTTCTACGCCACATAACAGAGAGAATATTAATACAAAGCGAGCTCCTTTTTGCTCCCCTTTTTTCTTCTTCTTCTTTTCTTGCATTGGTATTCTTGTCAGCTAAAACATGTGGTCAGCTGTTGTGTTTCCATGTGGTCAAATGATCAAAGGGAGAGTTGGGTAGTAATTGTCTCCCGCTGAAGCGCAGCTCAGGACCGGGATCAGGGTCCCAGCAGGTGGGGGGACAGCCATGAGAACGGCCTGAGAGGCTGGAGGAACGCGAGAGGCCCTGCCTGGCAGAAATAAAGACTTCCTAAGGGCTCCTCTATGACAACAGAGCCGCTTGGGAAGGGTGAAAAATGAAGCCTCCACATATTTTTTTAAAGGGAAAAAAGGGGTTGTGGATGGGGGATGGTGGGAGAAATGGATGCATAATCATAAGGGATTATATAATTCGCCAAAACAGCATTGATGGAGAGTTTTATATATTACGTGTATGTATTTTGTCTATTTACTCGAAGCGTTATTTAATCGTGTTCTCATTTAATGATTTAAAAAGAAAAGCATAACCACGTTTTACTATGTAAGAAGAAAATGTATCTGTCCTTATCCTCGCGTACATCGAAATTTAGTTTAATACCTACAAAAAACCTGCATTTAAAAAGGTTTTATAAAATATTAAATAAACGTATGGGTTTTTTACACAGGATAAAAAGTTCACCAGGACAATATCAACCAATGAAATATAATAACTTATGTGTTGTGCATGCATTAATTACAAAAAAAAGTTATTCTGCTGAAAAATGCATATGTAAATAGAAGAATAAAGTCCAAAAAGTGTGTGCAAACTTGAAATTTCCAAATGATAGCACGGAAACCAAATAAAATCCTCCAGATCACACATCAGCAGCGTTGAATACACATTAACACTCCCACTGGAAGCCCAGATTGTGTGTTTACCTGCTGACCGGAGGGAGCTGTGAAAGCTCACGAGTTAGGACACTTCACATATATGTGGGAGCCCACAAAACACTTTTCACTGCTGTCTGTCATTTTGATTGCCCAGCACGACTCCCTTTACCCCCCCCTCCCTTTCCCGATCCTACTCTCCCTCTGACCAGATGGCTTTTTAAAAAACTGTCTGTGGGCTCTTGCACCTCCAGTCTGAATCCCTAGAAGGAGCCATGGAGAACGGGCAACTGGGTGTCTGGACAAATGGTCTGAAGGTAACCAGGTTCATAAAAGACATTAGGACAAAGTTTTTACAGAAACACAAATAAATCGCCTGGGTGAATTTCAGCTGCAGTACTGCTGAGCAACCAGCGATGGGGAAAAAAATAATATATGAAATGATTTGTTTAATTACATTGCATACATAAATATAAGTAAAGATTATTAGCAGTTCAGTTTAGCTCATTATAATAAGTGTTTTATGGTTTGACTGGTTTAGGATATTCTGTCATTTTCTACATTTTTAAAATCAGCATGTCTTAATGTATAAATATACACAATTTAATAGGATAGGAAACTAACCAACAAGATAATAATATGTTATATTATTAATATATTGCATTTATTTACTAATACATTTAGAATATAAATGAACAACCTTTAAAACCCCTTTAGAAATGTTAAAATATAATAATTAAATTAGACATACAACTTAAAATCAGGATGTAATTAAGGCCAAATGTGCTTCAAATGTTTTTGCTCACTACTTAATTCTACACTGTTTCTGTTCTCATTTACAACACTTCTTACACCCATGTGCTTTTTACACAATCCGACCAATGAGAGACATTTACACACACTAGTGGACTCTAGGGGGCAGCATTGAGCACACATGTCCAAAATGGTGGGCAGCCCTAGCCTTAGCATCCAGGGAGCAGTTTAGGGTTCGGTGCCTTTCTCAAGGGTACTTCAGTCATGGCCTGTTGAGTCTTAGAATCAAACCGGTTCTCTAACCACCAGGTCACGACTGACCCTTATTTTATCCTATTTAAAAAAATAACTAAAACGCCTTATTGTCTATGCATGCTTTAATTTAATAATCAAATGCTAGAGGAAAAAAAGTTACTTTTACTTTGTTACGTTACTTTTTTGTTTCTATTTAGTCCTCGTATTGCATCATTGTATTGGACTAAAATCAGGACATATGGCAGAATCATTATCCAAATTGAATAACAACTGTAATGGTCTGTGGTAGGGCTGCTAATTATTGGACTAGTAACATTTGGCTGCAGCTGCCAGACAAACATGTTTGTTAAGTTTGTGTCTTCAACTAGTGTGTGACAATAATTTGGGAAAGACTATTAGATGTTTTAACACAAACTGAAACTATTTCATGACATTTCGGACAAGTACCCGTTAAGCAACCCTAACCTTAATTTCCCCTACATTCCTCTGACTAAATAGGAACATTTTATATATTCTGTACAAAATAATGTAAGCTGTCGTATTTCTTCTCCAGTCTAACTAACAGTTCTACAGAACAGTGTTAAGTGTAAGACATTTTGACCTATTGACATTGTATTTGTCAGTCATAGAAGTCAGCTAAAACATAAATAGTGCTTTCTGAGTAGGAGAAAAATTGACATTTGACTTCTTGATTGGGTGTTATCAAGCCACTCGACAGCATGCCATTTCTGAATCGCTAGACTAAGATTTGAAAGAAGATCTGAAAAAGAATTGCTGACATTCTGTTTAAATCCTGCCAATGAAAAACAAAAGAAAGTCCTAACTTGTCTTTTCTTGTCAGAATGTTCCTGTCATTTTCAGTTATTCAAAGTGGATAAAAATGTCAGACAATCTAGACATTCATACAACTTCATTCAAAAGACGCTCCCTCTCAAATAAAATGAAGACCCAGAACATCCAGGAGTCAGAAAAATACCTTATATGTTTCAGTTTAAACAAGAACGCCATTGTGAAATGGATCTGAGGTGCATTAAAACATATAAACGAGTACAGACGAATATGTAGAACCGGGGAACAGATTACAAAACGAATTCCAGGAGAAACATCGATTTCAGCTGTTGCTGAAAAACTTTGATGACTGCATGAGAATGAAAAGCACCAGAAATCATCTCATCTCATCAAATCAACACTTTTAACCTTTAATTTAACCAGGCAAGTCATTAAGAAGAAGTTCCTATTTATAATGACGAGCTGGCGTAAATCGACTAGACTTAATTTCTCGATTCTTTTTTAGTAAACGATCTGTGACTTGTTTTAAATGTCAGAGCCCTCAGAATTCTACCAATGAATTATCGAGTTACTTTGACTCTCGTTAACGGTATAGAAGCAGTGATGAATTCGTAGTTAAGGTACTAGACTAGAGATGAGAAGATTCAAGCTACAATACTACCATGTTTCCACTGTTGGGCCCCGGCAAAGCCCTTCGTCATCAGTTGCTCAAAGTGGTGATAGATTGTAATTGTGAATCATTTTGTATCAAGACGTCTGCTAAATGCTGAACGTGTGTAAAATTGTGATGTAATTGCAAAGGCAATGTTTCGCCCTTAGTGCTACTGTTATAAGCGGGTTGGAAGCATCGGCTAAAAGTGTCATGTTTCTGACTGCCGGTGCAAACCGGAGGTGACTATTTTCCACAGAAGATCATGTTATAATTAAATCCTATTAAGTCCATTTCACACCAAATTTCTGCTTTGAGATCAAATAGAAAATACAATTTGTTGGCACAATATATACGTCGATAGGAAATGTTTGTACAGTATATATTAAGAAAACAATGACCACATAACACTGACTAACCAATACCATCAATAATATTCAATGCAAAGCCAAAAAAGTATCTCCCTAAGTGTCTGTGTTTAAGTTCAAGTGGACTTAAGTGCATTTGATATATACACAGACTAACACCCAGTGTGATGTCATAATCACAATACAGTACATCACTGCTACATTGGCACTTCCCACCTATTTTCCACATTTAGCTCACAGAAATCACGTCGTGTGACACCCAGCCTGTGACCCTCCAAACAGTGGCACATTACTCCAGGGTCACTCAATTAGGTTGTCATGACAAAAGTCTGGGTGGAAAAAAGGCAAGAGAGCAGCCGCCTGTCCAACACACTGTCGATTAGCCACCCTGCTCCCAGCCTGCCTGTCTCTATCTTTCTTTCTCTCTCTCGGCCTGTGTGTGTCAGTTTTTACTGTCTGCCAGCCTGGCATGTGTTTAGAAGCAAAACCCACTGCTGTCCACCACACATTATGCCATCCATTGCCAAGGCTGGATAAAAATATAGAAGGTTCGATTTTTGGAACCGTAGTAAATTATGGGAAGTGATTTTAAATTGTAATGTAAAACAAACAATTAGAAAAGAAAGGAAAATGTAGATCATAATAAATTCCATGTATAGTGATGTGGTCATGGTGTGTGTGTGGTACTACTGACAAATGCAGAACGATGTACTGAGCAACCCCCATCAGATGAAGCCAGTTGTCTGTTTGGACACCCATTAGATGTCCACTCTTATCTTAGCATTGGTGGGAGAACATACCAGATTGTTGCCTAAGTCATCTTTAACTATTCATTTGCTTGTAATTGCCAGGAGCTGGAGCAATATAGTAATATAACAGGTAAAGTACTTTCACATTCTTAACAGAGGCAAGTTTCTGAAGTAACTCTTACCGGTATCTTACCAACTTCATTGCCAAATACAGACAAGAAATCATTGTGAAATCATCAGGAATGTCAAACCTAATTTACATAAATTGTAGATCACATTTACCCTTTTAGATGGAGCGCTGTGATTTGCACACCACTGCAAAAATTTCAATGAGCAGATATAGCCTGATATACGGCACGGTGACCGAGTGGTTCAGCACTGTCGCCTCACAGCAAGAAGTCCCGGGTTCGATCACCGGGTCGGGCTGGGGACTTTCTGTGCGGAGTTTGC
>JAOTRQ010000025.1:3268460-3292507 GCA_028565875.1 Hoplisoma paleatum
AACTAAGAATAAGTTTAGACTTAAGTCCATTCTTAGCAGCATTCTTAAGAGTAATCTTAAGAAGTTTGATAAATACGGGCCCTGGTTCCCAAAAAATATTAATAACCAAACAAACAATGCATCTTAAGCATTTGAGTAGCCTTAATGTTGGAAATGCGTCTGGGATTAAGTGAAGCTTTGAGAGTTCTCTTAAGTTTTCAGACAATCCCCAATTGTTTAACATCACAGGCTGAGAAAAGAGGAAGAGACGCGGCTGGCCGAGGAGGAAAGAGTCAGACGGCTGGAGGAAGAAAGGATTCGTGCAGAGCAAAGGAAGATAGAGGAAGAGGAGCAGGCTCAGAAAGCAGAGGAGGAGAGGCAGAGATTGGAGTTGGAAGAAGAACAGAGGCGTGTTGAGCTACAGAAAGAGGTGAGACCTGTTCTATACAGCCCACGTCGACTCCATAACACAACCTGGTTATTAGCAAGCGGTCGACATGCTCTTTCCTCTCCTATCACAGCGGGAGGAGGCGGATGCAAAGGCTCAAGATGAGGCAGAGAAACAGCGTCAGGAAAGAGAGCGAATCATGCAACAGAGTCAGGAGGAACGCATCGCCAGGAAAAAGGTGATCGCGACTAAAACTTTTTAACACGTAAAACAAATCCATTATACAAGGACATTGATTTTGTTTAAATTAATGAAAGATAATAACAATATTGTGACATCTTGTATTGAGTGTATCGTTACATCCCTAGTTCTGTGTAGGAGCCTCAGCAATTACATCAACAATGACAAACACCTTCAACCATTGGTTGCCTAAACAATATTGAAAGAAAACTTTCAAAGAAACTTTCAATTCAATTCAAATTTTGTTTCTCTTCGCATATCCCAACTTGTCTGGTAGTTGGGGTCAGAGTGCATGGTCAGCCAGCGTACGGCGCCCCTGGATCAGACCGTGTTAAGGGTCTTGCTCAAGGACCCAACAGTGGCTATGTAGCAGAGCCCCTTGAACCCCCAATCTTTGGGTTCACAGCCCAACGCTCTACCCACTAGGCTACACTGTCCCTCGAGATCCTGTGTATGATAGAAACTTTCTGTTGTTGTTGTTGTTATTATTGCTTCACATCATGTATGTACTGATTGACTTTTATGGCTGGAATGTGCACTAACAAGTTTCATGTTTTCTTGTGACTTCAGAGAATTGAGGAAATTATGAAGAGAACCAGAAAAACAGACCAAACTGATTTTAAGGCGAGTCTGCTGATAGTCATAATCTTCTTATTTAAACCTCTTTTCCGACTGCAGGTTAGAGATTCTGATTCTCTTTCATACAGGGCAGTGATGAGAAAAGCATTCCAGATGAGAACGGTGACGAGATTGACGATCCAATAGACTGTGAACCCAGAGGTCTTTGTTATTCTGCTTTATATGGACAGAATTAATTACACAAACACATTTTCTTCCTCTACATTTCTAATTCGAACTAAATAGATTTGGCTTTTATTTTATTTTAGAGGACCAAACAGAACAGATCGCAGCGATCGACCAGGAGCAGGAAAACTCTTTAATAGATGACGAGAAGGTGAACGAGGAGCCAGTTGTTCATGTGAACGGGCAGATCATCGTGGATGATAAAGAAAATAACAACAGCCATAATGAAGCAGAACCTTCACCAGTCAGGTACAGTCCATAGTATTTGATAGTTCAGTGGACAAAGGCAATGTCACTGTGATCCGAGGATCGTGATCAATTCCCTTCACATGCCATTCTCTTACCACTAGCCTCAGCTGCTCTAGTTTACTCATGAATCACAGAAATTTCCTGGCTGCATCACACATGGAATGCTGAATAATACTTGTAATACTGCTGGAGTCTTAATACCCCGCTCAGACCTTTCAGTCCCAGTTTTATGAATCATAAAACCGACATTCTAATCTCTTTTAATCCCTCATTTCATTGTATAAATCATAACTTCATATTTCTCTGGACATCAGCTTGAATTCTTTCCGTCCTCCAGTAATTCCTGTTCAAGGGCTCGTGTTCTGGAGGATTCCGAGTTCATGAACGACGACTGTAAGGTGGAGCTGAACGGGAAATCTGGTCCCTGGAGCTTCGAAGAATTCATCGATTTGGGAGTTCACACTAAAGTGCGGCCACTCATGGAGCCAGGGACCCTCAACCAGGGCCTTATAGAGTGTGAAATTGGACCTGAGGGGCCCAGAGTAGCTTTTGAAGATAAAGCTGGACCAGTAAATTCCCACCATTCAGCTCAGGCGATTGAAGCCGTTTCCGGTAAGGAATAAAAAGCTTGTATTGTTTATTAATATAATTGTTGTTGTTTTTCTTTTAGTAGTAGCACTAGAATTGGATAAAATAAAATAGTTCATGTTACTATTGTGCGGGTTTTTTAATCTGTAGGTCAAAATGCGAATCCTGACCAGCAGTCTTTCAGTGGAATCACACTTCAGTTTGATAATTGGTTGTTTTAAGGCTGTGATGTTTTTGATGCTAATTTGAACCAATGATATAAAGATGTGCTAATAACGCTTCCCCTCTTCTTTTGTTTTCTCTCAGAAATCTGATCCAGTGTCTTTGCCCAAGGACTGATGCTAATTGCACTCCATGACGTCCCGTTAAGTTCCAAAGCTTCCTGTGTTGCACCTTGATAACCAGAGAAACTAAACATAAGCGCTGCATCATTTCAAAGTAAAAACAGAAAGAAAACAATTCTTCAGGGAAATGTATTTCTCATACTGTACTTCCTCATCCTGTTCTGTGATATCGTTTGTGTCCTGATTGTTGTTTAGATTTTTTTTAAACACATGAAGCAAGTCGAGTTGTGTAGCTTTAGATTTTATGGCCGCCGTGTTTTTTTTTTTTTGTTTGTTGTCTGAATCCATTCTAAATAGTTTGATTTTGAGATCAGATGTTTCCAGAAATCAGAAGCGAGTTGTTAATGTGAAGTGAGAACCGTGCAGACGTCGTCGAACTCAAAACTGTAATCGGTGCTTAAAAATGCAACTCGAATCACACCGCTAACTGCTAGCGCTTAAAATACAGATGTTTATCTGCTGTTTGCTTGTTTTCGTTAGTCTGTTGTACAGCTCTGTATAAAGTTTGTAGATAGCTCATTTTGGTCTGGTAATTTCAGATAGAAAGTGTGATGGCAGAACTTTAAATTAAACTAAGCGGAAGTATGTGTGTTAACATTATAACCGAGGTTCCAGGATTTGGTTGTACATAAATGTAAACATGTTACTGGTTTACCACGGATGAGTTAAGTTTCTGGGTTCTGTGTCTGCAGTGTAACTTAAAGGATCAGCATGAAAATATTTATCGTAAATTATCGGACACCTGTATTACTGTGAGATCGATTGCACATCGAGATCAGATCTGTTCTGCTTCTTTCTTCTTCTTAGATGTTCTGATTTCAAAGCTTGAATTGTTAAAGTTCCCTTTTCAGACTTGCCTGTGAGTTCAGGTTGTCGAGTTCCATCTAATTGCGTCCTAATAGTTTGTCATCTCCTCCTTTAACATATGAAGCAATTTCAATTATAATATGTATTACACACATGATCAGTATTTAACACTTATTCACTGTTACTCGCTTGTGCTCAGAGGCTTATATGAAGAAAACCGTTCGTACCTGCTGCTACGAATCAGCATCTGATCTTTCTGGCGTCTTTGTGGCATGATCGAGCTCGGCTCTGAGCGATGAAGATGAACGGCGTACAGACACGTGGACAGAAAAGGTCTGTTTATGGCGAGATGCTTTGTCATTGGTTAGATCGTAGTGAACCGAGTAGTGTTTGCAGCGAGTGAAAGAAATGAAACGTGGACCAAGTGCGAGTCTAGGAGTGCGTTCACATGTGAATGAAGGTAACTTGTGCTCAGGACTAGTAGATAATGTTGTCGTTTTGTTAGTGCTGCTGTGTAGTCAACATTTTAAGTCATGCTTGAATTGTACACTTGAGAGATTTATGGGTCTAGTAGTCCATCCTGGACCTAAACAGACAAATATTTCAATACTTTCCTATTACTATTATTTAAAAGATAAGTTTTGTCTGTTTGGTAAGTAAACATTTGTCTAGTGAGACAATTTGCACCGCAAAGCTTCAGGTTGAGGACCACCCCACCCCCCAAAAAAACTGTTCATGCTTTTAGCAGTGTCACTACGGCAAGAACTGTCGTATTACTGTGTGTCTGCTTATTATCAGCTAGCAGCCTCTTCTCACTACTTTAATTACAAAAAACCTTAAATCCTAAAGTGTTCCTAAGAGTTCTCTAGTTGTTCTTGGAGCCACGGTCAGTCAACGGCTAGTTGTAAGCCTGACCAGGTCATGGTAGTGTATCGCTGCATCTTTATTTAGGACCTTTTTTGTGTTTGGACTTTCGGAGCTGTTCTCTGGCTTACAATACTAAACATGGTGGTAAAATTAGAACAGTGCCTTAGGTTTATAATGTTATATTTATTTAAGCATATTAACTACTAAATGTTACGTCTGGCATTCCTCAGGCATGACAATCATTTTACTCGGCCAGAATCCTAATGAATTGGTGTTTGTTGACAATAAATGTGTGTAAATAATTCACAAATGTAATAAAATAAAATAAATGAAAACAAGTTTTTCAAGATTATTGTACAGTGGCTGTGGAAAAACATTCCAGTTTTATACACAATATTCGATTGTTATGAAGTTTGCTCTATTATACTATACCAAAGAAGCCCCCGGTTGTGGTTTGATGGTTTATTGTTTACTTTATTGTTGTTTCTTTACTTGAAATACCATAAATGAAGTACATAACTGTACTGTTGCATGCAAAGCTTGATATATTAATGTGCCACACTTAAAGAATAACGCAATATGTAAAATATGCAAAACAGCTTTCCTTTTAAAAAATTATTCAGGAGGAAGTCTGGTCTAGTGAAACTTACATTTGACTTCCAAATTCAAAACAATTGATATCGTTTTGTTAACCTTTTATATGGGATTGACTTTATTCTCTAATAATCTCTAGCAATCTCTAGTTGAAGTATTTCTCCGGAGGTGTATATTAGGGGAAATTATTGATCCAAACACAGTTAAACGATTGAACTGGGACTGGTCTGTCTAAACTAGACTCAGATCATTGTAATACTGTATATAAATGAAAGACATTGTTCAGTCTTAATTTCATATTAAGATCTACTGATCACTGCAAATATTACTATTTTGATATCAATTCCCTACGAAAAAAAAATACTAAATCTGTTACAATTACTACTATATTAATATTTTAATGCACATCACTAGTAAATACGAACTATTCTTTTTGTGACGAACGAGGTGCGTCATGTTACTAAATATGATTCTATAAGAAATTTGAAACCTAATCGGAGTCACAACTTAAATCTAAAATCTACAATTAAAGCCTAATTAATAATGAAGCACTCAATTTAAATTCTTGATCTTGTTCTTGCAGCTTGTTGAACGTGTGGCTGTTAACTAGTTACATTTATTCTTACATCTTAACTGCTTGGTGTTTTGACTCTAGACCTTTTTCAATTGGGGTAGATCCTCTGTGACCCTTACAGCTTTTTGGCACAGTCGGGGCAGTAGATGTTGCTTTCATGCATGACGAAGCGCTTGTGGGCCAGGGACAGAGAGCACTTCTTACAGTTAAAGCAGTATTCATGCCATGTGGAGTTCTCGTAGTTCACCACACTGGTGCCTTTGCCAAAACCTGTAAAGATCAGACAAAACATTTGTGGCAGTTACCTGTGAATCTTATTACTGTAGTTAATCTTATTCTTAGGTCTTCAGTGACCCTCTTATGCCAGTTATGTCTGTGTAGATGTCCAGATGTTGGTGACAATACCACTTACACACACACACACATACACACCAGTTCTTTTATTAACATGACCATGTTTTTTGGCTGTGGAGGAAAAGGCAGTGCTCTTGAAGAAAACCCACACAAACATGAAGAATGTGCAAATTCCGTGCTGAAAGGACACGGCCCACCCCACCTTGGCATCAAACACCAGACATTCTTGCTGGAATGGTTTGTTTCAGCAGTAAATTATTCTAATTAAAACAATCAAATACTTTCTCCAGTCCTTTCACATATATTTAGCGTTGGTAGGGCATTAGTTTCTGAAGTCTATCACATAATTAGAAATGAATCTTACTATTTTTTAAAATAAGTTCATTTTTTTTATTTCATATTACGCAACGTCCTGGTAGGTGTCGTCGTCTGAATACATTTTACCATTGGTAAACACAAAATCGTGGCGGCACGGTGGCTGAGTGGTTACAGCACTGTCGCCTCACAGCAAGATGTCCCGGGTTTGATCCCCGGGTCGGGCTGGGGACATTCTGTGCAAAGTTTGCATGTTCTCCCCGTGTACTCCGGTTTCCTCCCACAATCCAAAAACATGCTTGATCAGAAATGTGTAAATTGTCCACAAGATCCCTGTAGAAATACAGGGTTGGGGAAAGACCTGGCAACCTACCCTGTAAAATGTAATTGCCGAGATACTCTGGAGATCGGTAGCGGTCCACAGAGTAACCCAGGGTCGAAGTCGACTAAAATCTTTACCTGTGATGGGATTCTGACATCCAGCGCACTTCTTAGCCACAGAGGTCTTGTAGCAATCCACACAGTAAAGATCATCCTCATGAGCAGTAAAGCGAGCTCCAGATAGTTTCTTCTTGCAGGTTTTGCACACAAAGCATTCAGAGTGCCATGGTTTATCCTGATAGGACAACCCGCCGGTAGTGATGGGCTGAAAAAAGCAAAATTTATCAGTACAGAAAATAACCTCACAGAGGCCGAACATGATCACTCCGATTCGTTGTGTGTGCCAGTCACCTCCTTGCAGGCCGCACAGTTCTTGGAAAATTTCTTTTCGTTGCAAGCACTGCAAAAGAAATCATCTCCTTTGGCCAAAAAACTTTGCGAGCGGATTGGTTGCTTGCACTCGGCACATAGGAAGCACTCCTCATGCCACACTTTACGTTTATACTCCACGTTTTGAGACCCTAAACATATTAAGTGTTTGAGTTAAAATGAGCAACTCGTAGTGGCAAAGTAGTCACATGAAAGGGAATCGGGGTACCAGGCATAATCAGTTTGTAGCAGCCCTGGCAGCGGGGTGAGTCCTCACGAGCACCGCATTTGCTGCACATCACCTTGCCATCATCTCTAGCAGCAAAAGGTTCGTTGGCCAGTGGTGCATAGCACTTGGCACAGCGGAAGCAGTCCTCGTGCCAGTGGCGGTTCTTGTGGCTCAGCTCCTTAAAAAAGAAAGGAGATAATTATAGAGCCTATTAAAAGAGCAGTATTTTTCTAACCTTTTCTAATTACAGCTGTACTATTTAAACAGAGTGTATTCACGTTGTACAGATTTTCTATATTATACGAAACGTATGGAGCAGTAAATGTTCATCAAAGCAAATTCATGCTTTTCTGAATAAGTCAATGGGAATATTCACCTTAGCATCGACGCCGATGGGCTTACGGCATTCTGCACAAGTATTAGCACACAGCTTATCAAAGCAGCGAACACACACATGTTTCTCGTCCTTCTGGATGTACTTCTTGCCATGCAGATCATCTCTGCAGTAGAAACAGTTAAAACGCTCCGTCATGACGGAGCTGATGTAGCTGCGTGGCCCTGTAGGGTAGCAAAAAAGACAAAAGTCCATCAGTCAGTAAACTGTCACCATGTGAGCTACCACAAGAGGTCATTTTTCTTTCCAGGTAGCAAAGCATGAGCGAAACGCTTTCAGTTGTAATTTTAGATTAAAATTGCATTTGTCAGTACTTGAATCCTTTCAGACGCAACGCTGATTCCGATAGACATTACATGTTTTCCTTTTTTTAAAACATTTTTAATGCACATACCACTAGTCCAGACCTGTTGGACATCAGAATGGACATTTTACCATCTGATCAAAAAGCATCGTAAGCCATAAAAATCAGTAGTGAAAGCACTGGTACAAATGGTTTCTCTAAATTGTTTATTTTTGTAATTTATCTAAACTATAATTTCTTAAACATATTGTTGATTGTACTGTAGATTATACCTGGAATAAAGACAACAAAGAAATTCTGATTCTGATACTTTGAATAAATTGAGTTCATTTGTCTTCAGCTTAGTTATTGGTATTACATATACGTTTCATGTTTCGAACGCTTAACACTGTATTGTTTACTTTCAGCATGCAATCTTTATCAGCAACACTTAACGTCAGCAGCTTTTTTTAGCCTGTGAAGGCAATTTAAATACGAGGACACTTCTGTATATCTGTGATCATGACTCACATCTTCCACTAAAGCTGGACACTGAAAGATGGGATTCAGTTGACGAATAGTCTCTCTCACCCTAATCCACTGTCCCAAAATGTTGGCTGTAACTACACACAACTTGGTAACAGCATGCCAAACAATTCAGGGATATTTTTAAAGGGTTGGATACGCATCAAACCACAATCAGATCCAATCCATGTAATTCATTGTCTAAACACAACAGTCCTGTTTTCTGCCTGATGACAAAGATTCTTTTAAAAATAGACTCTTGGCATTAATTGTTCCTGTACAGCTGCTTGTTATGGGCTCTTGTATAAAAATTACATTATTTGCCTCATCCATTAAAATCCCATCTGTGTAACCAGAGCTTAACATACAGTGCTTAAAGTGTCAGGTCAGATTATGTTAAACCAAATATCAAATACTAAACAAAACTTTCGGACCACATAGGTTATTAACAACAAATGGTACTTACAGATTAATTGCAATCTTCCTGTTTTTGTGTATGTTGTTGAGTATTTGAAATGATGTACCGGTGATATGATAGCGCTCTCAGGCTATATATAATATATGTGAAGAAGTTACAAAATTAAAATGGACCACAAATTCTTTAGGTATGAATGATAAATGCTACCACACTGCAGTACATCACTGTTGATGACACTAAAATCCTGATAGATGGTATTTCAATGATGTACAGTCACTACTTAATTAAAGTTCTATATTATATGATTTACAACTCTGGACAAAAAGAAGAGATTATCATGTTTGATGAAAATGATCTGTGTTAAATTATTCTATTGTAATTCTTAATCTGGTTTAAATTAAACACTCATTCCGATCAACACACATCTAAACATTTTTAAGATATTTTATATTAATGATTTTTAAAGGCATTCATCAGTTACTTTTTAATTTTATTGTGTTTGTGTGTTTATACATCACCAGAAAATAATTACGAGACAAGTTCAAAATTTCAGTAGTTTTTAAATGTATGGCTTTGTATTTGATCAAAAAGTGTTGTATTCTAAAAACTAGAATAACAGTTACAAAATAAATTGAACACTGAGCACATACCCAGCTATTGAACTTACATTTTTAAAACATTTCAAGCGCTGTGTAGGTGGGTGTATTAAAATACAAACGCAGTGACACTGCTGTAGATGTGTGTTGACTCATATATATTAAAGTAGATGGTAGTTATGATCTAAAATTTGAATTTGACAAGCATCTATGTGACCTGAACACTATGAACTTTACGCCTCCAGGATTCAGTGTCCACTGCACAGCTGCCTTCATGTAATCCTTTTGGTATGCTTTGATAGTAAGTAAGAGGGCACTTAAATACAACGCATTTGTTGTAGGAACGGGGATAATAAGAAAAGGCTGATGATATCATTTTCCCAACATTAATATTCAACAGCTCCCATTTTTAGGAGACAGATAATTGTGGTTTTAATGTCTGATCCAACAATTTTTAATGACAGATTGATATATTTAGTATAAAAACTAAAACCATTAGTTACACCTTTATAAGACCTAAGCCACATCTTTACTCTGTACCACATAATGACACACTTTGACGACTCTGTACCCATAATGACAAGTTTTGAAATAATACCAGTATTTCAATAAAAAAAACATAGTTTGATGATCATTAGAGCGCATACTAGTGAAATCTTTTTTTATACATCTTAAAGCAGTCATGCAATATCTGACCAAACTATGATTGAACAAAGTCATAATCACACGAGGAGATTCGGTTTTTTTCATGCACTTATGTTCCATGGGTCACCCTGGTAACATATATATGGGTTGCTCCATGGCATTCATGGGGAATTTCTTCTTTACCTGTAATTATTTTGATACACACTTAATACTAAAATCATCAAAACATCACATCTTATCGTTTGTTTTCAGAAAGACAAAAACAATGATGCTGTGTACCATGAAACTATATTTTTACAAACTATAGCACAACCTCAATATGAATAGTTAAAAGAAATACATGTAGAAATATGTGCCCTCAAAAATTAGAATTGCATACTACAAAATCCAAGTCTTGAATTTTTTACCTGAGTGCCTGTAGAACGTCATTTTCAGGTTTAAGCTGTCACAGGAAAATCAATAATCAAGAAAACAGTCTAACGGAGTAAATAAACAAAAGTCCTAGAGTCATATATACTCCCTTAAAACCACACCCTCTGCCAGCTGAACCCACTACCCATCTCTCTACACATAATCCCAACTACCACCCACTCACCTATAATACCCAAACCAAGCCATGGTCTCACCATGTTAGGTATTGCCTCCAAAACACTAGGGAGAGAGGCTTAGAGTAGCTTTGACATTTGTTTGGTCATGTAAATAGTATGAACGTGTAGTAGTTAAATCATTGCTAGTTTTAGCTAAGGAACAGTTTTTACAGTCTGTGTATTGTATACTGCTTTTGGCCATTTGCCATTCCTATATGATGGTGGCCATTTGGTAGAGAGACAGAATATGTCGCGATAGTGGTAAATAATAGTGAACTGGAATGCTAACATCACACCTGTCCTCGGCGGAGACCAAACTTTCTGGAGCCCTGAAATAGCCCTGCTTACTCACGCTGGCACATCACACCCCTCATCTGTTAGCTAGCCCACTCCAAACAGAAGGAAAACACGACTCGTGTTCTTGCAGCCTCACTAACCCTGAAGGCAGCAAGGAGACAGATGGTGGATTGTTTTAAGACACACAATCTGTTTCGTTTTTAGATCAATGCAAACATACTAGCTAACTTCCTTACCTTGTCGTGCTCCTAAGTGAATGTGCTTTACAGGGAATATGATAGATTTAATATTGATTTACAAACAAAATTTCTAGAAAAAAAATCATATTTTAACTTTAAAACATGTAGCATCATCATACATATTAATGCACTACGCAATAAAATATTATTCTTGTCAGTATGCACTCTTATTTAAAATAATAAAATAAAGATGCATTAACTATTAGCAAACATTAAAGCATTCTTTCTATTTGTTAACTACTATGTGCTGTACGTCTGAATCCCCCCCCCAATATTTAGGTCTGTTCGGTCATGACCACATTACACTGTAGTTAAATGTTCCGGATATAGTCACGTACTATTACAGGACTTGGTTCGGTTTTATCAGTACTGAACAGTTCCATGACACGCATCCAATCAGCTGAAGATAAAAAGGAATAATGGTCAAGTAGCTGACAAGTGACTGAGCTCTGCCTCTAGCGGAGAGAACTTTAAACCATGTTATCACATCTCCCCTTACCTAATTTGGACTGCCAGTACTTAAATTTGTAGTTGGGATATAAAGTTCCCTACTAGTGGAACACAGTGAGGGAAAATGTAGGAAAGACAAAAACAGCTGTCGCAGGACCTTTTGGTCAGTAATTATACAAAACCTGATCCAAAAGTGTCTCTGTTATTTGGGACTAAAGTGCTAGTGGTGTTCTCTGAACAAGCCTTATATGGTTCCGCCACTTAGAAATATTTGGCAAAGCTGTTTTACACAAGCACAAAGCTCTCCACAGAAAGGAAAGAAATAAAACAGTCTGGCAGATGTTTAATGGCATGATGTCATTGTATAAGCACAACATCCAGGTAAGTGCCTGTTGCTAAGGAAAGATGAGGTCATGATTCTGGCTAAGTAAAACCATTTGTCTGACTGGAAGTTTAAAAAATACTGTAGCCATTTTTTTGTCAACGGACAAAAATCATGTACAGTATGTTATAAGAAAATGTACTGTGGTAATAAAGCATACACTTGTATTGTTTAGTGAAGTGATTAGAAGCTTAATACTATAAATATTTTTATTGGTTACAGGTAAAGCATACACATTGTAGCAGTCAATTAAAAGACCCAAAATTTCCACAAGAATTTGACAAGTAACACAAAAAACGTTTATACCACCTTGTGTTCAGTTTGTGTTAACATTGAAGAGATTTCAATTGTACTACCCAACTAATTCTTTTTTTTTCTTTTGCCTTCAGGTATCTGACCAAGCCAAATCTGTTAAAAAACACAAATAGAACCTGCCAAATTTCTGAGAATGATCTGGATAGTTTTTAAAATGCAAGTAAGATTCGACACCAGCAAATTAGAGCATCTGTGTTAATTCAAACCATTTACACACTTTTATGTTTTATCATTTATCAGACACATCTATCTAAAGTGGCTTACATAACAGTGACGGTAACAGTCTAAGCAATACATGGTTAAGAATATCGCTCAAGGGCTCAACAGCCATGACCGGGCAAAGGTGGGGCTTGAACCGGTGCCCTTCTGATTACTAGTCCAGTGCCTTTTTAAAAAGATAGTCTGCATACAATTCCTCGACCTTTGCATGAATAAAATACTCACTTCATGGATGAGAACTAGAACTAACTACTGTATATAGTTTAGTATTTGTATATAAATGAAGCCAAATGGCTGGATGTTGCATTTACTGGTGCAGCTGGTAAAGTAGGTTGCAGGATTCCCAAGAGTCGAGTTTTGCATGTTTTCTCCATATGAGCTCTACATGGGTTCATCAGGTGCTCTGTTTATTCCATCTTTTCAAAACGTATGTTAGTTTAAGTAGTGACTAAGAATCAGCCAGCAATAAAATAGCAGCTTATACTAATGAATTTTAATTTAAAATATACCTGCATACGTCATAGTTACATACCATACAGAAAGCAGTATCCACAACTTTACTTCACACTTTGGTAAAGTTAGGTGACTGAAACAACTCGCATTTTTATACATAAAATAATGAATTTACCTGTTATATGAGTGTCATAACAATACTTTTAAATATCGTTTTTAAATAAGTACTTTACAAGAATGTTTGTATGACAGGAGCATAACTAGCATTCCTGAGGTGACTGGAAAACTTCAGTCTCCAACGAAATTGTCACTTTTTTATCTCTTTAAACGTTTTTAAACGTGTAAAGTATTAATAAAAACAACCTTTCGCTTAACATTTACGAGTTATTGTTGTTTTAAGGTGGGAAAATATAAGAATATAAAACTTACCGAGTGATGAAGCTTTATGTTTGTGAGGCGGCTGCTTCTCTCGTGCGCGCGCGTCAATAACGGTTTCTGTCTCGCGCACTTTAACAAGCTCATGAGAGGAAAAAGCGGGAGGCGTCACACACTAACAAAGACTTCCAGACTGTAGAAAAACAGCAAATAAACGTTAATCTGTGGTCAAACTTTGTGTTTTATATACTGATGATAAAACAACCGTCGAGCAACATTAAACTTCATCCAAAATGTGTTGTTTTTGAACCAGATGTGGGTTCAAGTGGAGATTGAATTTGCTTTAACGGAATCTTAAAAATGGCGCTCGAAAACTTTTCATGAGTAGCACTGTCACCTCACAGCAAGAAGTCCCAGGTTCAATCTCTTACTGTGAGGAGTTTGGATGTTCTTCATATGGATGTCCTTCTTAGGTTTGCCCTTGGTGCTCTGGTTTCTTACTTTCTTCCAACAGTCTAAAATCATGCCACCAACTTGACTGAAGACACAGAATTGTCCTACCCACTAGGATGCACAAACCAGTACATTAGTCCTAGTCCCAATTAAGCCCTGATAAAAAGTAAGTTTGCATTAGGAAAGGCAGCCAGTGTAAAAACAATGCTAAATCAATGAGGTCTGGAAACACCTTAGAGCCGACCCCATACGCTAAGGCAGAGGAAGAAGAATTCATTAGTGTTTATTTACATTAACAGTAAATTGCCTTTTATTTGTGAGATAGAAAAAGAACTGGCCTGATTTGTAGTAGCATTAGCCCCAATTCCCAGGAATTAGGTACTGGGAATATTGATACTGAATGTGCAGAAGATGTCCAGAAGAAAAGTCATCTGGCATCACAGTCTACACCTTTAACATTCAACAAATTCAGCTAGATATCTAGCTAATGCACTGTAGTACCAGTCACAAGTCTGGATAAATAGGAGGGTTGAATCAGTAAGGGTATCCTATGAGGTGTAGCAAACAACTAAGAGCCTACCTCGTGGACACAAACAATGGAGACTGAGGAGACTGACTTTTTTGTTCGTAGCTTTGTCTTTTTAACTAAAGGGTCACACTACATTTTGTTATCCTAAATAGTGAAAAATCTGCTTGACAGGGAGGCAGCAGTGTTAATAGCAATGTCATGCACGTCTTAGTATTACATTACAACATCTTTTGGATCGAGGTGTTACAAAACAAGTTTTACAGTAAGTGGTCATGGAAACCAAACCAAATAGCAGAACAAAGTCTGGGTTGTGTTATGGATACAACACTGCCAGAAATTTGCCAACATCCCAAATTGACAAATCTTCTACATAACATTTAATAAAAAATAGGTGCAAATATTTTTTTTTATCCAACCTTTCCTGATCAAAATCCTTCAGTTCAGCCTTCCAGTTAACAAAAATGCTCCATTATCCTCAGAGCAATTACTGACACTTAAAATGTTTGTATTACTATTAAATATTTAAGCATACTAATAGTTTGAATACAATGATGCCAAAGGATGCTAAAGGGCGGCAATGAATTGCAAGACTTCAGCCTCCCCTCAGAAATCAAATTCAAAACTTGTTGCTCTCAGACTTGTGCAGATTTTCTAAACATAGTTTGTAACTGTTGCAAAAGTACATCAAAAACTTACAGCAATGTTATGATTATAAAAAGTGTTATCTTAATAAAAACACATTCTTGAGCAGTGTTTAGACCATATAAGGATGTGTTACCTGATATCCTACTGGGGACTGATTCTTTTAAAAGGTTGAGTTCAGTTTCCCTGTGGTGAAAAACACTAAATTACAGCTATGCAGCACTTCTCCAGACACAAAGGGGTCTGCATTCCACAGGAAAGCAGTTCCAGATACTAGATGTCCCAGATTGGAAAACATGACTCTCTTCTTACTGCAAGTGACGATTCTCTTGTAATTTTTGTACTACATATTAAAATGAGAAATATTTTCAGAGGTCAAATTTATAAGATTTTATTGGTGAAGTCATGGCTAAATCATGAGACAGCAGTTTTTGCTGAAGGTGGGACTAAAAGCATTTTAATAGCAAATGTAACAAACACAAATTTAACTATTTGTCAAATATATAATAAAAATATATTTATTGATTATGATTTCATAACATGTAGTACACACTGGTTACACTCATGACAGAACATGTAATCACCAATTACACAAAATTCATCAGTTCTAGTTCACCTCACTAGCATGTTATTGGACTGTTGGAGAAAACCCAAGAACAAACATGCAAATGTACCTCTCACCCGGAGACAAAAGGTGGGTTATGAAAACAGGTCCGTTGTAAACAGAGGTGTGTTCCAGCTAATATTATCTCTTACTGTGTCATTAATAGTTACAGAATATTACAAAGAGATGTAGGCTATGATAACACGTGGTTTCTGAAAAGAGGTTGGTTATTAAAAGCTGGCTTATAAATAGAAGTGAATTAAAAATAAAAACAAGTGTCATGTTATGAAAAAAGGTGGGTTTCAAACAGAGGTGGGATTTTTAAAACTGAAACATGGTTGGTAACAAAAACGCACTTCTGTTTGTGTAGTGTTGCTATTTTTTTTTAATACAGATAAAACATTGTGTCTCTTAATCATTTTGCAAACACACACACGCACACACACACACACACCAATGTCATAATACTGTTTCACAAAAAAAATATTTTAGAAAGTGTCTGTTGTGGGGTTATGAATCAGATAAAATAATCCTTTGTTAGTCCCACAGTGAAGAAATATGCAGTTGTGCCGAATTATGAAAAGAGATACGTTGTGAAAACAGGCACATTAAATTAGGCAGGTTATGATATGAGGTGGATTACGAAGAGTGGGTTACGAATAGAGTCAAATCACGAATAGGTTTCAAATGTAGGTTGATTATAAAAACAAGTGGGTTCTAAATTCTTTAATTACATTAAATCTGAAACTGGGTGTGTTTTATCGGAATTTGAATAAAGAGAGTGATGAGTTCAGAAGGTCGCAGGTTCAAGCCCTACTACCACCAAGTTGCCACTGTTTGGCCCTTGAGCAAAGGTTCTTTACCCTCAACTAGCCAAAAAGATTATTTTCTGTTGTAACTAAGTCGATTTGTAAATCCTTAGTAAATAATGAAGAATAAATAATAAAGTCCTGTTTTTACAGGCAGAATCATTTTAAGACAAACACAACATGAGCTGATTTAATTGAAAGCACAAAGTTCTGTTTATTAATTACTGCGCGCACACACGCACTCACACACACACACACACACATATAAAGTCAGTCAGCAACATGTAAAACAGAGTGCATATCAGTCACATTTCAGTAAAATCAAAGACCGGAGCTGCTTCTTTTTCACCATTAGACAAGTTAGACATGTAGTACAATGTACATCACCCAGGTCAACGTGTATAAGGTGGCCATAAAACACTGACGCCTAGTACCGGTTATCCTGTACCATCAGCAAAACCATAAACTGAAAAAGATATTAGTTCATGTCAATGCTATTTATGGTTCAGTGAGAAATTTACATCATTTAAATAAATGTCTAGTTTGTGAATCCAGTTTTTTTGGGAGGCAAAACAAGCTCACAATTATCTTACATCAGAAGAGTATGAGAGATTCTACGAGACTACATTGCTGCCCCGTATTACCATAAAATGTGACATCTTCATTTTTCTTTGTTTACAAAGGACACAGCCAAAGATCTCACTTGGTCTTATCAGCAGGTCTATTTAGTCTTCATCTGCAAAGCTTCAATTAAACAATAAAATCAACTGTAGATATTTTAAGACAAAAACAAACAAGGAATCAAGTGCAAAACTGCAATAACGCTTAAGTCCTTCGTCTCATGACCTTGTCCAAATAGAACAAGCCCGTTCCTGTAAGCCGTCTTATCAAATGGCTTAGCATCAGACCAACCAGAACGCTACAGTGACCTCTGACCAAATGTCCTGCACAGCAGGAGATAAATGGCTGATCCCATATACACACGTTGCACCACAAAAACAAAAAGTCAATTAATATAACACATAAATACATCAAATGTTTTATAATATAGACCAGGGCTGACCACACTTATTCTCGACAGTCAGCTCGATCTGATGATTTGTGTTGAATTATGTAAATCAGCTTAGCCAGAATAATCACTTCGGAAGTTAATTATTACACTCATCAATAGTGTTCATCAATATGGGCAAACAGACATTAAGACTACATTCTTTAAATGTTGAAAAATGCCTATTTATGGTCATTTACACACAGTAGAGGCGACTGAAACTCTACTGTTCAAATCTCTGGCCTTTTAACATCTTTAAAAAACTGTACTGATCAACCCTTTTTCTAGTTTATATGTTGAAATTAAACCCCGTTCTTAGCTTCCATTCGATTGAATAATTCCATAAATATGCAAACCCCATTTGTTTAAAACATCGGCGCTTCCAAGCACACAGAATCACCCCATTGACATTCTTTACAGTCCTCGTATAATTGAATGTCCCTTAACGTTTCGTAATTTAAGCGCATTTTTAAATCATGCATGAAATCAGCTCTGACAATCTGTCCAGACTGCATCCTGGATGGCATTACACACCATAATGCACTATAAAAATCCACAAAAACTCAGTAATAAAAAATATACCACAACCACATACAGCACACGCCATGCAACTTAAAAAAAAAAAAAAAAAGTAAATACAAATTAGGCAACCTGCTACAAACTGTTCAGTTCTGTTTATATGTGCATGTTTGCATCAGTAGCACATGGTGGGGGAGAAAGCTGTAAGAAAAATAGTTTCATTTTAGTGTAACTACATTATAAACAATTGTTAGGCATTCATTGTAAATCATATATTCGTGGAACAGAAAGGAAGAAGAATGCTTGGGAAAAGCAAACAAATGTTTATCGTTGGCGTACACTTTTGCACTTTTTGTCACTCAACAACCAAACAAAAGAGTCAAGAGCAACAGTTTATTCAGCAGTGCTCATGAGCCCAAGACCTCTTATAACCAGACTAGTATTATTAGCAGGTGGAAGAGTTGTGTAATGTATTGGTCTTAAATACTTTCATAAGTTGTACTGCTTAGTTGCTTTAGTGATTTTTAGTGATAGTTAGAAAAGATACACAAACGTCCTTCAATCCACTCATGGTTAAAACAATATATATTTATTCATTTATTTTTTGGCCAACAAAACAAGTAGCAAAATAACTAATGAATAGATTAAAAATGCCAAAAACAGAGAACTTGTTGAACCAACGTGGACAATTCAAGATACAAAAGTCTATATAATCAATATTAATAATTTATTTGGGTGCAAATCTAATCACGCCTGCCCTTACGTTTCAGTCCTATCCAGATTTACTTTGTAGGGGTTCGAAACATTGATTTCAATCATAAATTTCAACACCAAAGTGTTCACTGTGACAATCACTAACACTGATTTGAACCATATGAACTAAACAGTGGCGGTTCCGTGGTAGAAGTGCAGAACCAGTGACCAACCATTGGTTCGAAACCCTGCCAAGCTGCCAACGTTGTAATCTGTATGTGTCATGTTCAGTAAAGCAGTGTTCCGCAATCACTAGACTGTGGACTGATTTTATATATTATATATATATATATATTCAATTGATCTAGCTCTCATTTATAGACACAGGGTCACCATGAGACCGGTCCAAAGTGCAGAAACGATTGCAGACCACTGCAGCACATAGACATGGCAACTCAATTTACAAAAATAAAGATCAACTTTGGTATCTTTTGTTAACTACCACCTTCTTAAATGCACTCACAATCTAAAGTTTGACAAATATAACTGACAACACGTACATACAAATCAATATTAAAACATATAAAGTTGTAGGATAGTGTCTAGCACCCTAAAAGTGCATTCCTTGGCCAATTCACTGGCCAGCACTTATGCCGCTTTAGTGTAAAACACTGTGGATTCTGAAGGGTACGTTGACAAGGTGCCCTTGGGAGCATAATCGTACGTGAATGGACTGCAGTCACAGTCAAAGGTCAATGAGATTTTTCCGGGCCTTTGATTATATCGTACAGACAAGCATACATGAACAATCACAGGTCACGATGACCGACACATCCCTCTGTGTAACACTGCAAACCTAAAGTACCAAGGCAAGGTTAGAATTACGACACAATGCCTCCACCTTGTGAACACCAATGGTTTGCTGCGAGGAGAGTATAAAGGAAAAACCACAATCGACAGGCACTTGATCGCCACGCAGCAAACATCGAGTCTAAGCCATGCAGCCAGGACGTCTCGGTTTTGAATCTCAGGCAAAGAATGATTGCAAGTCTAAGACTCAAAACAAGTACCTCATTAAGTTAATAAACCTAAACCCGTTTTAAACCGGACTTCACGCGACAGATAGTACAGCCGGCGTATACGTATATTTCAGAACTACAACGAACTTCTGACGCCAGAAATGACGACTAAACACACGATGCCACAAAGCCTTAAAACGCCAGCCGACCAAAGCTGTGAGAAAGATGCAGAATGGTTTACAAACCATGGATGGAACTGAGAAGGTATGCAAGACGCTGACGATGAGGTAGAGACATCAAATGCGCCACTTCAGAGAAAGAACAAGTCACACACACACACACACACACGCAGAAGGGTTGCTCCTATTGGGCATGACTGATAGAGGGATAGGAATGCCTTTGATTTGTTCATGTCATTCACTTTTTGTTTTTTTTTAAACATCGTTGTTGGTTTCCCCTCGGGCAGCTCAGATTTCCCTGTGGCGCAGCGGCGGTTCTGAGTCATCCATGGGCAGTACCAAGCGAGTACCTCGAATCACCAGCTCGTGGTCGCCAAAGGTCAGCTCTCGATCCAGGGCCTCGTCATAATTGCTGGCCGACGCACCCGACGGCATGCCGATGGTGCGCACCCCTGAGGCGTCTGTGCTCACCGTGATGTCACCGTACGACAGGTTGATGTCGCCGTCGTTGAGGATGAGGTCAGAGTCATCTTCCTTTAGCTGGCCCTCATTCTGCATGGAAAGAGGATGATCATGTTACATGCCTTTAAACATAGAATATAGAAATAAACATAGACTATCAGGCTGCTAAACAGTAATGGATAACAGATCATTGATATTTTTTTTACTTTACTGTCTGAAGCAACCCTCCTCTTTATCTGGCCTTGGGACTAGGACTACAGTGCACTAATTTGCGTATACTAGTGGCTAAGTCAATTAAGTACCCAAAGGTAACCCATACAGACATGGGAAGAACATGCAAGCTTCGTAATGAAAGGACACAGACCAGCCCATCTAGGGATCAAACCCTGGACTTTTCGCTTTGAGGTGATCGAATAAAAGATGATCACGAATGCTTTATTTTATTTTTAAAAAGCAATAATTAAAAAAAAATTGTCCTTAAAATATTTGTAGTTTCATATTTCATGTTTTGTATCATATGCGCAGTGTCATAAATCGTATCATGCATTATCATAATGCCATAAGATCATTATAATGTTTCCATTATAAAATGTTCATACATCCTTTTTGAGTGTCGTAAACATCTATTAACTCTGACTGGAGGACTGGAAATGTGTAGCAGCTCAGTTACACATAAAGCTTTAAAAAGAATATAAAGCTCACCTCGCATGCCATTGGGCTGGTGAGGCATCGAGCCAACGCGCCACAACAGGCTGGCAGAGTGGCGGTAAGTGGAGGCCCGCTGTGAGTCAGAATAGGTTTTAGATAGCTGCAAGACAACCAGTCAAGGAACAGCAAGACACAGAACCCCATCCCACCACACAATGACAGAAAGTTTGAAATGTAACAACTGTTAACCGTCTAAAAGTATCAGTCTAATCATGCCTGGACAAAAACAGCATCGTATCAAGAGGTTGTCATTTTGAGACGTTGCTGATGCCAAATGACAGCAATCGCAAGTATTACATCATCATTTAAGTCTGCAGATGCCATTCCTGATTAAGCCTTATTCATTTTTATCTAAAATAATGAACAACATAGAGTGTAAATTAAATAGTGCACCAGCACACAGTACCAGTCCAACATTCGGACAAAAGAGACAGACAAAAAAACTGTCTGCTTCAGGTATCCAGTACTAATTCAAAGATATTAACTTAATAATAAAATAAATATGCAAAATATATCTTAATTATCCTTATTTAAGAACAATATTTGTGCTTGCTAAAACCTTCAATTACAATAAAAAGGATACTTATGGTCAAAATTGTACCAGATCCTAAATAACCAGGCGCTCTCCTGCTTGGTGCTCCGTCTCTCTATTCCATCAGAACCAATCTGCTGAAAACACACAAACAAAAATTAAATTAGCGATTTACAAACCAGTTCAAATGACTTCTTGTGTCTGTGTTCATTCAGAATAACCTAAAACTATATAATGTGCAAGAATAAATAAACTCCTACATGTTGTGCTGGAAATAAATGGAGAAGTCTGGGCACGTTTTGCTCATGTACGCAATGATAAAAAAATGTAACAAGCATTTATAAAGAAATATCCCCAAACATTAGAAAATGCTTGTGAAGAACATGCAGTGCTAACATACAGTATAAATATTTAGCTCTCGTGGACAGTTTGTTAAAAAGAAGGTGGTGAACTATGAAGAAAGGCAGCAGAATGTTGATTTTTCATTTAGGTGACAGGACGTTCCATTCGAACCTTCCCATGAATGGAAAGACATGCAGCAAAGTGTTACTAGTCTATAAACAACATAATCACGTGGATCTGTAGTCATGGCTGAGACCTAAATGCCAATTACGTTTGAAAATATAATGAAAATGCCACAGATTCCAGTTAATTGTATTTTGGAGCCTGATTGGTACATGAAGAATGATGCGTTTAGATTTACTCCTAGGATATATTTACCATTAGCTAGTAGTTTAACGTCATTCTTCCGGAAATTGTCATACATGTGCTACTTCATGAATAAGATTATTAAATTAGGGGAAAATAACCATACATGTCTAATATGGTGACTGATTTAAGTACGATATGTACATAGTATGTAGGATTGTGGCCAAATCTGGTACTGCAGGCACATTCAGAGTAGAGTAGAACCTTGAGTTACAAGATTACGTGCTTTTAATAATAGACACTGTCAAAAAGCAGCTTTACGGATGTACGGACCTCTAAACTAAAGATAAAATATAAATTTTCAATTTATTTTACAAATAACGCACATCATGTCCTTCTGACCAAAGTTAAAACGAACCAATTGCAAAGTAAAAACTTTAGCAACTCTCATAACATAAGGATCAGGGACGTAAGGAAAATGTTTTTACATTATACAAATGGATCATTAAACAATGATGCATCTGTATTTGTCGTTTATATATCTAAATAAGAATTAATGCTGTTTCATTTGCAAAACAATTCTGCACTGTAAAAAAATACTAGAAATGAAAATTGCAATCAATTGTTTTGTTTAGCGCACCGTTTCCACACTTGTACTTACTGAATTGTCCTGATCCGAGTCCACTCCAACACTGTTGTGACAGAAATGAAAAATTAAACATACAAAAAATTTAACACTGTGCATTTGAATGTCAGATTTTATTTATTTGACTGACCGGATGCGTTGAAAGGACAGCATCTGAGTGGTCCCTCCTCCACAGATCCATACAGTAAAGAAGACCACCAGCAGCGTAGTGGAAAACATCATCTGCCGTGCATATGTCGCTGTATCCCTAATGGACAGGGCAAAGGTCATGGCCCCTCGGAGACCTTACAAAGAGAGAGAAATGGTAAAGTAGGAACGCTACAACTACCATTAAATCGGTTACGGTACCAGTCAGAATCTTGGACACACATCAGTGGACGGGTTTCAATGTTTTTTCTACACATTAGATTAAATCTGCTTTGGAAACAGCTTTGCACATCGCACTTGCTCGCTCTGTTAATGGTTTTCCAACCGTCTGCAGAGATTCCCAGAGGTCCTGAGTACTTGTTGACTGCTTTGCCTTCTCTCTGCGATCCGGCACATCCAGCATACGTATAAACCGTATTTAACATATGCACAGTAATAAGTCACATGGATGTTCTCCATGGATTAACATGTTGACGTACACGAACCGCATACCTGCAAACATCATCATGTGCTGAAAGTTGGAGCTGATCTTGTTCCGCCGGCCCAAGTTAAGCAGGAAGGAGAGGGGGTAAATATTAGCCGCACGACCCAGGAAAATCGCCAGCTTGGAAAGGACGGTCAAGGAAGCGCTTGAAAAACTTTGACCTAGAATGCTGCTTACTGGTATACTGAAAAATCATTTCTTTAAAGCTTCCCCACTCTTTCTATAGCACTAATAATAAGGACTTTTTATAGCACTGATCCAGTAAGTCTTTTAATGTGTAAACAATGAATATGTGAATGTTAAATTAATGTCATATACGGTTCATCGGACCACATCGGGACGTGATTGTTTTAGTCCTAATAACCAGCCGGTCAGATTACATAAGCATGCCCCCGATGTTACAAGACGGGACGTGTTATAATTTATGTAACACATTAAATGTTTATTAAACTTTTATTGAATGATAAAGACGTATAGCGAACGTACAAACAAGACCGGCTGAAGAACTTCTGTTTGTTTTTTGAAACTATCTACAACACTGTTTAAGTTCTCTATACTATAGCCTAATCTATCTATTTGTTTATCGTGCGTTTTCCCAGTTCCTGGTGTAGGACGTTAATGTTTGGAGCAGAGTTTTCCGTCCGGATGCCCTTCCTGACGACAAC
>JAOTRQ010000025.1:3317205-3337463 GCA_028565875.1 Hoplisoma paleatum
GGAGTGTCACGTCTTCCTTTGTGACGCCGTTCAAATTAAAAGTCCCAGAAGTCCTTTGACGAAACGCAGCGTTTTTAATTGCGGTCAGCCCTAATAAAAACATACATTTTAAAAAAGAATTTGCAGATTCTTGTTGGGCAATATCATTAAACAACAAAAGGAATCTGGAGAATCAGGAAACTCTCTTAAATTCCACGATGGCGCTGCAAGAACCACTACTTGATAGTCACTGATATAATCGATGGTAAAGAGATTACTCTAGCACTATAATACATACAATACAAAAGTCACTTAAACTCAGACTGTGCACAAAAACATCTTAGGTAAACCATGTCCGAAAGTGGCATTGACTTCTCTGGGCTCTATATCACTAAAGAAATGACTAATTCCTGGAATCTATTATTTAATATACACTTTTACTGACAAGCCCAGAAGCCAGGGTAATGATCTGGAGCTGTGTCAGTGCCCTTGGGAACGGTCACTTACACTTCTGTGATGATAGCAATAATGCAAAAAAAAGTACATTGAGATCTTAGAGCAACAATGTTTTTGATTTGGAGTTGTTTAGCTAAAGCCTAATCTATATCTAGTATTTTTACAGTAACCTTGAGAGACAGAGAGTGAAAGTGCATCTTCCTGTCTGCATTCTTATGTCCCTGAACTCTCACACATACTAATATTTGCAGCTGATTACAATACCATATCATTATTCGCAGTGCTGAGAGGCAGGGACTCTTTTTCAATAACGCTAACTCCCAGTTGGCTTGCTCCTAAAACCAGCAGCCACAAGATACACTTTATGTGAGGAGTGTTTAACATCAGTAGTTACCCTCCCCTATTTCCCTCCCTTTTTGTTCTGCAAATCTCTCAGAGATTTGCCAAGACTTTCACTTGTTGATTCACTGGCTTTTTACAGCTCACCACACTCTCTCTGTAATAGACCGAACAATGCATTCACACAGTTGCATGCATGACTCGTCGGGTATTCACTTTTTTCGGGCCAGGGCGTAGTGTAAAAAAAGCCATATCAAATTGCACTTCTGTTTTAATTGGAGCGGCGGAACAGTGCGCCATTGTCACAATGACAAATCAACTTCTGAGTTTACATGTACGCCCTGATTGTTGGCCCGGCCATAGAAGTCGGTGAAGAAAAACTTAATTGTCCCCTGGCTTACGTTCAAGAGCTGTCGTAATTATAAAGAACTTTCGAGAAGCTTTATTTGTTCACCTCTTTCGACTCTTTTAAAGGTGGCAGGACTAAAATGGACCCCCGGGCATTTAAACACCCCCAAGATCAGGCCTCCTTCTCTCTGTCTTTTCTTTACCATGCACTGGTTTCCACTGCCAGCCAGGCCTGACAGGGATTTTACTTCGGCACAAGTGTTTTGTTTTTGGCCTACAGCTGCTGGTGCAAATCTTGGACTTCCTCCCAATGGAGTGATAACTTAGAGACATGCTGTACAACATTAAAGCAGTCCTGGTATTTGTGACAAGACTTTTCATTATCAAGTCCAGGACAGGACAGTGTGGGTTAAATAGTTAGCTGGGTTTGTGTATGTGTTAGACTCAGCAAGCCAGACATGATCTCATATGGGAATATAAGTCTGGACAGCCATGTTAAGGAATGCACAATTGAGTGGACATGAGATCGGGAAAACTGTTTAAATGATCTAAGCATCTGTAATGGCCAACTGAGTTTATGCCCAACAGGCTGTGGCAAGAACAATTTCTCTAAAAATACAGAGAGAGACCTTGAGAGGACTCAGCAGCCACCCGTCCTTGGAAGGACTGGACGATATTTTAAATAAAAACGATTTAAACAAATCAAACAAACACAAAATGACATTAAACTCTATACATATAACTCGGAGTTATTGTTTATTTGCTTCACCTATACTTTCTGCACAGACCTCAGCCTGTTAACTAGAATCATGCCACAGTTTTTGAAGATCTCGTCTAGGTCATTCTAACCCAGCAAACAAAATAGACTGATCATTCTCTCTTGCAGATCCTACCAATTGAACAGCTGATCTTACGGTGCAGAGATTCATACTGACGTGCAGAGACGTTTAGAATCTTGGGTGATGTGCTCACAAAATATTCCACTGCTCCACTTGGGTGCCACCCAGGTCCTACTCGTGAGGTTGTGGGTTTTCTCTAAAAGCTCCAGTTTCCACAGTCCAAAAACCTGGAGACAGGTTAACTGGAAATTGTAAAGGTTGAAACGTGTGTGTGTGTGTGTGTGTGTGTGTGTGTGTGTGTGTGTGTGTGTGTGTTTGTGTGTGTGATGCAAATTGTGACTTTTATACTAAAATCTCATTCACACCTGTGAACAATTTAGCAATTGTGTAACCGGCCAAATAACTTGGCTTGTGCTGAGCTGAAGACATGGCATGAAATTGCTTTAAGTGTGCACCATAACGTATCAAAATACTTCCCCCACCAACTTAACTGCACTATCGTGACATGTTATTTTGTATAAGTGGAGGTGAATAGGATAAAGCCAAAAACTGTGGGTGTTGTGTTTTATTTCAAGCATAGCTTACTCATAATATGCCTGCTAACTATGCAAATGTGAACCTATTTTGACAGGTTTGAGATCTTAATGATGCAATTGGATATGTGAGCTGCAAAATGTGGTGTTAAGAGGACAATGGAGTCTTTGTAAATAGCGTTTTAACAATAATGTGTGGTGTGATCTGGCAGCACAGCTGTACATTCCGCTATCAAACTACCACTGGGATCTAGAACTTGATGATTGGCTATGTCTAAAATATGTCTTGTGATAGAAAGTGTCCTTGGGCATCACCCTCCCTAGACTCGACACTCCACAATCTTTGGGGACTTTATGAACCTTTTGACTGATTTCTAGCTTCTCTTTTATTGATCTGGCAACACATCAGAATTTATTTAATATATTTATAGAGCATTTTAGGGTCACGTTTTAAACTCTAGGTCATGTTCATGACAGGAAGCGATCGTTCATTCCAGAAGTTTCAGACGATACACGAGTCACATCAAACACAGCCATGGATAATTTGGTCTCTTCAATTAGCCTTACCTGCATATTTTTGGACTGTTGGAGGAAAACCCGAGTACTCTGAGTATGAAAGTACAGGCCTTTGATTCACGGGAGGTAGATTGTTTATTTTGTGGTTTGATTGTGTCTAGTGTGGTTGTTGTGTCTGGTGCACTGGATTGTTGATTTCAACTATCAAAGGAAGGTTTTGTTTGAAATGTACTGCTGTGGTTGAAGGTGCAGATGTTACAGTATATACACACATGCTGGGTTCTGCAGAAAGCTCATAAACGCTATTCATAACTGACTAATTTCTTGTACGCATATTTTGTTTTGTAAAAATCTTTATTTTTACAATTTAGAAATGAATATTGTTAAACAGTGGTGTTAATGTGTTACGACTGATCAGCTGTGCAACACAGGAACATTCATCCAAATCCAACATTTTTACTTCCATGTCATGGCCTGAATTTACTGAAGCAGTATGTGAGAACTGGTGTTCATTCAATAGTGTTAAATTTGTTTTTAATAAAATAACAGTTAGCAGTATAACAATCTAAAACAAAATATAAGTTAAGATATGAAATCCATAATAAATTACACAAATTACACAATAAATACAATTAAAAGTATAAAAGAAAAAATAATAAAAAGTCCATAATATCAAATAAATTAAATAAAATAATAATAATAAAAATGGCTTGCAGTCATTCAAACCAATGGGATGAGGTGGCTCAACACGCCAGTGTACAGTAAAGTGTACTGAAAACTGTAATAGACCGAATTAGCAATTGTACACAAATTTACAAACTATTTATTTATTAACAATTTTTATTTCCTTGTCATCGCCTGAATTTACTGAAGCAGTATGTGAGAACTGGTGTTTAATTAAAGAGTCATAAAGAGTTACTTATCTTGTAACTAGTGGGGGATGGACGTAATATAAGAGTATAGAAGTATAGTAAGAAGTATATAAGTAATGTGAGGAATCTGTTATTCTGAAATAAAATTGTCAGTATTGTGGCTTGAGGGTAGATTTACAGCAGTAGTATCTTGTGCCCTTTACAATTTAGGTTGCCAAATTGATATTTTGCACAGACTACTGCTTTATGATCTTGTGATGGAAAGGTTGCCAGGTTGTCATGACTAAAGCGCTCTTGATCAAGGCACGGACCCGTTCGCTGTTCTGGGGGTGCTGTGGATAAAGCTGGCCATCTCACCAGCCTTGTGTGCTCACTGCTACCCCCTAGTGTGTGGGGTGATATGCATAAGACAAATTCCACTGTGTGTAAAAAGTACATTGGTGGAAAAGTTATTTAATATAATTCTCTATTTAATTGATATTCTTTTATTTTCCGTTTTCTAACTGCTTATTTCAGTTTTTCTGATAATTGCACTGCACACATACTGACCAAGGAGAGTCGCAGACTTGCACCTGTCCAGTCTGACCTGTGTGAAGTCACCTGCTGCTTCTTTTCACCAACCAGCAGGTGATTTTCACAGAACCACAGATTATACAAAGAGTTATGATATGCCTCGTATGTACAGTATATATACTAATCATGCTGACAACTCAACCAGACCACAGAGAACTTTCTAATGGGTAAAATGTCTATCTTGGACTCACAGCCTCACCAGTAGCTCTGTTCTGGTATGCCTGTATTTTAGAACGCCTTGTCACTCGAGCATAAATCCTGTTATTATTTTAATGTGTATTTTTCATTGCGAGCTTGACTGGGGCATTTCAGTACTCTAGTGTAGATCATATACGCTGCATAACTACAGTTTTGTTGTATAATCCTGCACAAAGCTGTTTTCATTATGCGTACCCCATTTCTGGAAAAGTCAGGACATTTTGTACAATGTAGTAACAGCAGGAATGTGTAATTTCTTCATTTATTTTGATTTTATTTACAGTTTTGTTCCACAGTAAGCCTGGTGAGGTTTCTTGCAGCCTGTATCGTGTTAAAATCATACGCATGTCCAACTGGAAATATCACTCGTGTTCACTTTCTGCATTTATTATAAGCTGGTGTTTTAATATAGCTGCATTACTAAGATTTTTGATGCATCTGGTTTGCATTGTTCAGACTGCCTCGCCAGCCCAATCACCTAGAGGCATCTTATGCTTTCATGAACTGTAACATAAACCAGCCTACACATGTTGCTGTTAGAGTATGAAGCACGTCGAGAGTAAGGTTCTGTGCTAATCATATAAATTACACAAAAAGTGGAATTTTTTCAAAGCCAATGGTGATGTAAAGCTGTGTTCAGTGTGTCCTGAGTTCCAACAGTTTGTATGTCTTGGCATTTTTGGAGTGGATTTTGTGGCTGTTTCAGCCTTAGGTGAGAGTTGGGATATATATTGGCATTTGCAAAGATCACTAATGTATGTACTTATACATTTATATTGATTTAGACTCCATTCCATCATAATGTTTAATTAATAAACCCATTTGATGTTTTAAACCCAGTCTCTAACGTGATTTGAATAACTGAATGTAATTGTGATATAAAAGACAGCTTGCATCTAAGACATATTTAATCAAACCATTTTTATACTTCAAATGTGCAGCACATTTTATCCAGATTTATTTTCTTTTATGAATGCTATGCATTTTTATTTTACTTTATAAAAGGTGCTATATAAATTGAGGTCCTCCATTTCCTTCGGGATTAATAAAGTATCTATCTATCCATCCATCCATCCATCCATCCATCCATCCATCCATCCATCCATCTATCTATCTATACAAATAAACATGCCTTGCCTTTATGGATTTGATAAAGGGTGAATACATATCTGCAATTGGTATGGTCTTGTCTAGATATCAAAAGGTCACCGGTTGCCCACTAAATTGCTACTGTTGGGCCCGTGCAAAAGCTCAAAATAGTGTTTCGTTGTATCCGTAAGTCGCTTTGCATAAATGTGTCTGAATATAAATAAATACAGTACTAAAAATGTAGTGGTTACAGATGAACTTATAATGAAATTATCTTTTTCAGATCTGGCTGATAATTTGGCGATGGACGACTTGACCTTTCACGAGTTGCTCCTGACCCCGAGACTTGCAGCAGACACACACAGCGTAGCATTTGTACCCGGATCGACACAGGGCCTTTCCGTTTCTGTCCATATCTTCTCGCTGTCTGTACTTCTCTTTCTGTTTGGACTTCAGTGAACCTGTTGATCTGTTCTACTCATCTTTCCATGTGAAATGTCTCTTCATCTGCTTCTCTTCTGCAGTCTGGTTGGACCAGTGATTTAAAACGGACACCACAGCTGCCCCTTTGTACATACTGTATCTTGTAAGATGATCCAGACCAAGGACAGAAGACCTTTTCTCTTTTTGTCTGCTCTATCTCCACTCGTACTTAATTAACATCTTTTTTCCCTCGACTTTAGAACATGTTTAGTTGCATAACCATTACTCTCCCAAAGCATGCTGAATTCTCTGCATATTTTGAACCATACCCCCATGTGCTTGATCTCACGTTGCACTTACGTACCTGTTTTACATGTCACATAATTTCCCTCTGAAGTTTTACACAGGCGTCCACACAAAGACTAAAGCCTGCTGTAGGCGATGAACCTAACCATCTTTTTTTTCTTCGAGAGGTCATGCTTTTATGATTTAATGGACTTTTTTGAGGAGTTAGAACTGTGACTAATTGGGTCTGAGAAAATATAGTTGGGCTTTTTGGTGGACACGGAGTCTGTCTAAATTCTGGGCCTTTTTTAAGTAGAGACACACCAACACAAATACACTCTGCATTGCTGTATACTTCTGCCGCTCATTTCCTTTGCAGTAAATGATCCTTGCAGGAGATCAAGGGGTTGGTGTGTCGTTGTGAAACCTTCTCGCTGCAGGGTGACGCCCAGCTGCTTTTCATTTGCAAAGATAACGTTTTATTAGGACTGTGAATTTCCCTTTCTCAGTTGTGTTGCATTCTGTCATTTTGTTTATTAATCTTTACATTTTTTTCGTATTTCACACTTATTAACAGACTTTATCACCTTTGTCTTGTCTTGTCCACAAAATGACAAGTCGAACCATACTGATCGTGTTTACAATCTCTTTAATAATTGAATTGTGACTTGATTTTTACAGTTGTCTGATAATCGACTTGTTCATGTAAGCAACATACTTTGATATCTAACGCCTAACAAAGATATTACTGGATTTAAACAACAAAACTGCAATAAAGCCAATTGGATTTTAGCAGTATTATGTGTCGATTAGATATCTTTTGTACATTCGAAGTTGTAGACAGCAACATGTTCCAGAAAAGACAAATCCAGCTCGCATTTTTCAAAGAGAACAGGATTGGACTGCAAACACATTAGTCTAGCACCTGCCCTCTCATATACATGAAGCTACACTTTGGTAACATGCAAAATGTAGCTTAGTATTAAACGAGATGAACTTTTAAGGCTGATTTATACTTCTGCAGCCATTCAACACAAGACAATGTCCCCTGTGGTCTGCATTGATTTGATGCAAAGCTACAATATTTTCCAGATTCACGTCTGTATCGCGACGGCATCGGTTATTGTCATTATACTTGCATACAACAAAATGTAGTGTGACTCTCCCAAAAAGATTTTTACATACTTCTGGGTATTTACAGAAAGTGTACAAATAAAAATTATGTATATGTTGATTATAGTAGATCAAAGATAAATTAAATATATTGTGTTTAAATGATAATGATGATTTCTTTTATAATTTATAATTTACAAATTATTTGGTAATTAAAATAAATGACTTTGTTGCATTACACATCCCTAAAAAAGACACTTTCACAACTTTTTGAAAATGTGTTGCAGACATCAAAAATTTGTGCTGTTTTTAATTAAAATCTATTTACAAATGCATTGCTTTGTGTTATTATTTGCAGCTGAGCTTCGTCCTATTAAATTCGTGTTTTTTTATGCATATTCAGAAAGAAAATGTGATGATATGAAAGCAGCGGTGCATTAGTGGTTACACACGCATGCCATTGATATATAGTATGATGGCTGACCTTGCGCACTGACCCCCACACGTTGGGATATGTGAAGAGAAAACTTCGATATACGGTTCATCTGTAAATGTGTAATTACAAATAAAGGTGTTCTATTGTATTCAACAACACTGTGGAAAACAGAATCACTTTGATTTACCAGGCATGTTAAACATACGAGGAATTTGTTTTGGTGATACAAATAATTACATAATTACGCACAAGAGTAAACAGAATGTGAGGCACTTTGCAATTACAGTTTTAAAAAAAAAGGTGCGGAAACCTTTTGAAGAAGCCTTGTACATTACTTCTAATACTGCTTTTTTACTCCATAAGCAGTCAGAGCTTTTTCTGTTTTAATTCCATCACATCATACTAATCTTTGCCGGTGTAAACATAAAACACAAAGTCATGTGACACCTTTCAAACAATTATGTTATTTAATGACAGGCCTCTGGTGTGGATTACATTCACACATGTTGTGGTCTACAACCAAACTTACAAAAAGACAGTTCGCTCCTGGCTTTGCAAAAAAAAAAACTCTCTAACTTATAAAATGTATTAAATTCATACATCTACGTTTTTGTTGTAATACGTTTTATTGTAATACATTCCGCAAACCCTGATTAATACGGATAAATCAAGTGAGAGGATCACAATATGCTGTGGTTCAAACGAACCAGTCTGGATAAAATTAATACTTTAACAATACGTTTTAAATAATAAATAACATTTTTTTTAACCTGTTGTGTCTTTTGGTTTAATGATGCATTGAACATTAAATCATTAGTGACAAACAGACACAATCAGGAACCGTATGTTATCAAAATTCAGTCACCTATTCAGTAATCACTTATTTAATCTGCGCTAAAGTGTCAGACGCTTCTAAAAGCTTCACACCTAAAGCATCAAACAAACCTCATTATGCACAAATGTTTACCTTTTCATTTTCCCACTAATGTGTTTAGCAGTCTTGATCCTGATTTGCCCACCTAACTGACTGTAGGGCCACACATTTGGTCACTATCATATTTTAAACTTGCTCCTCATTCCTTTAAAGCCAGATAAAGCTGGCCTAATTCTAGCGGTGTCATTCACAGGAGCCATGCAGAACCTTTGGAATGGAAACGAGTGCCTGGTTATCAGACTTTAGCCAGCGGGACTGTGGAGAAGGGAGGCAGCTGCTGAGATGACCCCAGCTCCTGCCTACACTCTGAATGTTAATGGAGATGGGAGAATGGGCAAACAGACCCATTGAAATGCGTAGGATGAATGTTTTCTTAGGCTAATAATATGGCAATACAAGGACGACCCAATTTTAGGGTCAACTGGTCTACATTATGTGGGGGTGAATAGAAGGACGGGGGTACTCGGTGTGGACTGATTTATCTAGCAACACCAATTAGGGCTCATTTCTACAGATATCAGCTCATCGTGATCAATGCAGTTTAAGGATTTAAATCAAATCAATGTTTAGTTGTTACATACAAAACACATCCAGCAGTGAAATTCTTTTATAACTGCTTAGCCATTACGTAATAAAAAAGTTTTACACCAACATTAAATAAAAATTTAACACGTAACTACAAAATGATTGATTGTATAACATGTAGTTAGGTCTGATTGTTTGAATAGCAATGCATAAATTGACTTCTGTATGAAACGTCATAAGACTTTTGTGGGAGAAAACTCTCCAAGGAAGAGTGATTATTTTCATTTTGTCTTATTGCGCTGACCGATTTTCCATGTGAGCAATCTTTCTTGGCAGACAAGAATAAAACTTTTTCTCTTCTTATAATACAGCTAAGTTTCATTAAGGATGTTTCCACCATGTGCACAGTTATATATAAATACGAACAAAGACCACAGTAATCCAAAAGTTTGTGTTCGTAAGTGCAAATATTGTTATAGCTATAATGATCTCCATTTGTGGTGCCGAAAAAGCTACTCATACAATATTTTAAGCTTTTTGAACGCACATCCCACAAATGACTTACAGTGTGACCATATACATTGTACAGGACTTGATAAATTTATAAATTATAATTCATAAATTACAAGGACTGTATCAGTCATTTATCTGTATAGTCTATGTCTTAGATAAAAAATTATTTGACAAAGCAAATGAATGCAAACTGTACATCAAACGTGAAAATAATTTGTAAGGAGGTTGAAAGTGAACACTTTTGCAAGACACTTGTAAAGTAGCATATCAAGCTGTAACAAATGTTTCACACCGGCTAGTTCCTTTTGAGATGTTAATGAAACTGATGTTACTCCAAGAGGCACTGCTGAAACAAGCATAATTCCCTTTCTACGTCGAGTCCCATTCATCTACTGTGACATGCCAGGGCCACAAATTTGTCTGTTACTGAGAGTTCTGAGCCATATATAGTGCTCACCTTTTGTTGCCCATTGAAAGTAACACCAGCCCACTCTTGCATCCCATATAGTCAACGTATCCCAGAAGTCCTCACGACTTACCATTGACTGAATGCTTTCCAAGCCACAGTCAAACAAAATGAATGAGGCTGGCTGAGGAATGTGGGGACACAATAGTAGGAATGCAATGTGGCTCAGAGACTCCCCCCAAACCACTTAGACACCCCTAACCACAGTGAAACATACACAAGCTTTCACAAAACCAGTCATGTTAAGGTCTCACATATGCTCATGACAAAGTTCTGTGGCAAAATCTATTTCATTAACACTGTGATGATTTAAACATCATGGGTTATATCAAGACTGTAAATAGCAAGCAGCTTATGCCGTCAGTCGTAAATTATTGGTTGTTTCTGTTTGTCACATCTTAACCCAAATGGCCTGTCACAACGTTTAACTAGGAAATTAGAGTATAACTCTTCCCCCAATTTTATACGTCAGCCAAGTACTCTTTCTTTTGGGATGAAGTGTAATGACAACTTGTTAAACTTGTTAACGGTAAACTTGTTAAAGTCTTTAAATAAAAATGCATACTTGAAATAATTTCTTGTGATTATACTGATGTGGCTTCATCACAAACCACAAAATAATGCACTAATATGGCAAATCAGTTTCATAACTATAACTGAGTCAAGTCAGATTTAAAGAAACCATTCAACTTTAATATAGCGTTCCTTATTTATTTGTGCTTTTTGTTTAGTTGCTGAAAATGTTTGTATGCGGGCAATCAATCAAATATCAATCAATCAAATAAATATTCATAGATAGACTCAATCAGATTGTTTGGCAGGCTAAATTCAGCTGTTGAGTCCATGAGGAAGTAAAATATCGTAGCGGTCGCTCTAAAGAAACATGAACTAGATTCCACAGCCTGTCTGTTAGCTAGCTTTGCAAAATGGTGTCACATTTCATGACATACAGACAAAGCAGAAGGTTATGGCCTAGAGCCAGATAATACATTTTATATGCTTTTACTTTCTCGGCATGTAAACACATTCCTCAATCCAACCAGTTTTACTACATATTTCATGTGTACAATCACAGTCTGTCCTTGCCACCATAATATCTGGCATGTACTTATACACCAACTTGAGCACCGAGGTAAGTTAATGCATTCACTTAAACTCTTACAGTGATTGGACATGTGGAAGGAATTCCTGAACAGGAATAGTGGAAGCTGATGGCTAGAACTAATAAGCTATCAAGCTAACATGTCAACCAGGTTACATTGGATTACGTTTAAGAGCTGACGTATTTATTCAAAGAGACTTTTATTACAATTATAGTAAACGTTAGTAAAAGCAGGTAGCATGGTGGTCTTACAGAAAGTTTTTGGGTTTACTTTGGGTGTTCCAATTAACCCCCACAAGAGTTTAAAAACATGCACATCAGAGAAAATGCAGATAGTAAATTGTCCTTGACTTTGTTCGATATAATCTTGTGTACTTGTGAAAGCTGTGATAAATCACTACTGTGTCTGCCATGAATGCAATAAAAATGTAAAATATGATATTAATAAACATCTAAACAAATTATCTGAGCAATAGTAGGTTAGGACTCTTGATCAAGGGCCCAGCAGCAGTATGTCCTTCTGATTACATGAATTTAGCTTAGCTGCTAGGCTAATGCTAGCCTTACTGTTCAAATTTAGCATAATAGGCCAAACGCAATACTTTATTTATATTGAAATAATGAACTAAAATGTATTGTGTGGTTTTATGATATTATTAATTATTAGGAAATTTTCATTTGCAATCACGTGCTGGAATATTTATTAGCATTTTTTGTTGTAAATATAGAACTACTTTTGATATAGTAACGTATAAAGTCAACGTTAGTCATGTAAAAGTTGCTCATATCGGCTTCGTAATACTTAATATAAAGTAAATGTACGTGTTTTATTATATTTATTCCCGTTCATGCATTGTGTATCCATGTTAACTCAGTGTTGAGACCGGTGAGAGAGTCTCAGGTGCACTTCCCCTCCGCCTGGTGCGCGTGACCGCCGCTTTGTCCGGGATCGCGGCCACGGGGGCGCGCCGAGGCAACACAGCGCTCGAGCACAGCGCGAGAGGAGTCAGTCCGGCGTCCAGTCAAGTCAAACCACCTCAGAGCCGGGAACAAATATATTATAAACAATTCTATTAAACTACTTTCTGGTAACGGTATTTTTGTTTTCGACACGGAATCACAAGCCGGGAGGAAACTTTTAACCAAACACATTTTACAAAGTAGTTTTTTTTATGACGGTGTGTATTTTTTTCACTAGTTCGAGTTAGCAGCGGTGCTCTCTGGTAACTAAGTGGCTTTGTTTTTCCTCTTCTTTCAATTATATGTTCGGGAAAAGTTGTGACTTCTTCGCCAAACTAAGTCTTCAGAGGTACATTTTTCTTCCGCGGTGGGAGTTTTTTGTCTTGTAAGAAACTTTTCGGTCGGAGGTGGATGGCAGAAGTAACGTGGGCTGAGTAAACTTTGGACGCTTTCCTTAAAAAAAAAGTATTACAGCCGCACCTCTATGAGGAGATTTACCTCAGGACTTCGAGGTTCCTATTAAGAAAGTTATTTGTTTTCGTCGTTTGTACTGTATATATTTGGGTAGTTTTAACATGGCCGTGAAGACGATCGCTGCGTTTGCGGTTTATGTGTCCGCCGTGATTTTTGCCTCCGCCAGCCCGGCCGAACAGAAGTCAAAGAACTGTAATGAAGTCCGAACAGCTTACAGCTCGAAGGGCTTCAATATTAACGACGTTCCTAACAAAGGAGTTCACGGTAAGATCCACTCACGATTCTTTATAAGGAGCAAGTTTGAGTAACTTCTACTCGACTTAAAGAAACTAGTTTTGTGACTGTGTTAAGTTTTATGACCGTTGCCACGGTAAGTGTGGGCCTTCACTACAATGAACAAAAACATAGCTTGTACTCTTACAGGTCCCTCAAGTCTTTCTTAAACCATCCTCAATATTTCATTGATATATTTGGCATTTTAATAAAGCAATTACACACTAATGTTTGAGAATTACTCTGATTTTCCCCAGAAGTTGTGTAAAAGTGTAAATCTTCACATCACAATCTAACTGACATTGTGTCCTTCACTTGGTTTATGACATTTGTGTGTGTTTCATTTAGACTTTAGGTATTTATATCGGAACCGTAGTGTCCATTTTGACCAATTGAGGGTTAAAAGGCTTAAGGGCCTTGCTCAGGGACCCACCATTGGCCGACAACCTTCTGATCTTAAGTATTTTCCAATATGTCATTACTACTTCTATGTTAAGAACACTCAAGATCAATGTAAACGTGACTAAATGCATGCTAATTATTATACTATATGCAAAATGGCTCAATTACATATAATCACTTTGATTAGTTTTATGTAATTTAGTGTTTTTTCTTTACACGATGCGTATTCAAGCGCCAGTTGATGTAACAGTTTCCTCCTTATTTAAACGGATTACAAAGCTGAAAGATGGAGCTTTGTTTATAGATCTGATAAAGCAATCTCTTCCAACAGGACTGTTCCACAATAAGTTACCAAAATAATAAATCACTCTGCTGTGCTTGGCAGTTGTACGCGTGTCCAAGGAAGGAAGGATTGTGATTGATCTGATTAGGAAATGACAATACTACCCCACAAGGAAAAATCCAGCATTCGATAGAAAGCTCCAGTTTAATCTACTTTTTATAATCTACGTAGCAATCTCTGTAAAATATTTGGAAAGAGTCCAATTTAAAACATCGCACTGAAGAACAAGCCAAACAATACTGACACAAACATGCATTAAGCATTAACCAGCATTAAGAAGCTAGTTATCCAGTTGAGCTCAATTTATATATTTCCCCTAAAGAACGAATTCCAACCAACAAGCTTTGTTGTGCTATATTTCACTAATACGGTATATTTGAACCCTGTTAAACCTGTTGTGAAACCCCTTTACAAAGGTAAACAGTCTGGTGTACACAACCTGAGAAAGCAAATACTTTGATTCGATTATCTTGTTTTCAAGGGGCTTCGTTACAACCTTTGTTTTTGTGTCATGAAAGAAGACTTTTTAGCAATATTCTGTTTCACATTTTGTAAGTGTTGTACGTTACTAGTAAATTACTTTATATTACAGCAAAGCTGGAAATTCAATCAATAGCTTTTTATTAGCAGGGCGTTCACCTAACAATTTTAAGGTTCATAAATTGAAAGATTCATTCTTTATGGGTTTCAGAAAATTTACATTGTCAAGAAATTATAAACTAATTTACTGTAATTACTTTTAGGAATGTAGACACAGCATTCAACAGTCTGAAATGCTGAAATGTTTTAAGAGTTTATGTAATGTGTCGACTGCCCAACAGCACTTCTGTGACTTATCGGGACTATAAAACAGAAGATGCGTTTAGAGATCAGCATGTGGAAGCCTAAATGCTTTTCGTGGTATGCATGTTTACAGCAACACTGTGGTGTGTTAGGTATTTTTGGCCTTCTGTGAATTCATCGTATGAGAAAAGCTGAGCAAAGTGCATCTGGTCATCGTGGCCAAACGTGACATTATCTGTATATTAATAACTACCCCACACTGAAGTATACACAGTATATACTTTCCCACACTATTGCTAGCCTTCCTGTTGAAACTACAGACTGTAAGCATTTTTACTTTATTAAATATAAACACAGGTCAAATTACCTTTTGATTTGACACAAAATTACCTAAAAGGTGAAATAATTAAATTTAAACTACTTCGAAAGCAGTTGGGTGGCAGCACTGTAATACATTATTTTTAGGTGTGGTAAACTAAAGATAATTGTGAAAAATGCAACAGCTGCCCCAAATCACGGACACCATTTGTTGGTAATTTGTCTCTTACTTTACACCAGGCCAAGAGCCCATTGTCTTTCCTAGCGTGTCATTGTAATGTAAAACCCAGCGGATTGTACCCCAATTCACCTGTAATAATGATCTCTTTCTGTTGTACAAGTCTTGTATTGTTTTACAAGTATGTAGTATATGCATTTGTTAAACATGTGCATTTTCAATAGCTCCCAGTGTGCAATGGACCCTAGGAGTGTGCCTATAAATAATAGAGCCACATATAATTGATCCAGTAGGAGTAACAAGGTCTACTGTTGCAGAGGGGTGGTGGCTGCTTAAAAAGTGAAAAGAGACTACAAAAGCCCTGCTTTTGGAAAACGATGTCTCCCATTTCTGATGTCCCACAGGTGAACATAGTTGAACTATTCACTTTTGGCATTGGCTTCTGCTGTTGCTTTAGCAGTCCAAACATTAATTTTTCAACATTTATGTATCTAGTCAATCTATCATGAATTTAAATGATGTTTACAGTTTGAGCACAAAATAAGTAATTTTTTAGCCAACATTACAGTTGGCCTGGTGCAATTAGATAGAACATTCGAACATTTTCTTAACCTTGATTTGTTCAGTAGAAAGTCAGACACAGAAGCTGGACTTGGCTCCAGAGTCCAGTGGTGGCTTGCATTGTGCTTGCCAGTGTTCCCCTATCTCCCTGACCGAGTATTTGAGACTTCATTACCTGTTTTTGTTTGAAGTATTCTATGTAAATGATGAACTCTTACGGAAACGAAAGTTTCTGTTTCAAATTATATGCATGGATCATATTTTTTGTGTTCTATGTTAAAACAATAATTAAGGAAACTGGATGCATCTGACTACAATTTTGTGTCACCGCTCTGATGCTTTCTGAGAATGAGAAATGTAAATTAACTTTGATTTAACTGTAATATAACATCACAAAATTCTGAAATGACATTTTCATTTCATCATAAGTGATTAAATGTTTATTGATGGATGAAAATAGTACATTTATTGATTGAAAAGCTGAAGCAACCGTTTATTGCTCCATACTGTCAAAAGTAATTTGGAATTTAACAACAAAAGTTAAACAGATGCATGTTCTGCATTTGCGTAAAATTTATAAGATGTATTTCCCTTTTCAAAATGAACTGCATTTTTGTGTGTACAGATGTTTTGGCTATCTAGAAGCAAGGTTGGAGATGATGATAACATCTTAAATTGTCCCATAGCTTCTTAAGCTCTGAAATATAGTTTCCCACCGGGGCCTACATTTTTTCTCCATTACATCCTGCAGTTTCATTGAGTTTTTCATTTTTTTTACAGTTGGTGGTAGCTTGTGATTGGCCTAGATGTTATAAAATGTATGCATCTTTAAAAGAAAAGTGGTTAACAGGTTGTTATCTTTTTGTGTCAACAGTCTTTTATTTGAGGGCAGTGGATAATTTTTAGATCTGTCCGCTTTGCTTTAGTGGAACAGATCGGTCTTTACTCATGCCCCAGGTATGAACAGTCGTAAAGATCAAAGGCGCTTCTTCATTTTTTTCTGGGAGCATCATCTTAGTCATAACTACTTGATCGCTTTATGATTAATGTACGAACCTTCAGGATACGTCAGGATTTCTAAAGCAATTCACACGAATACTTGCTTTTATATTAAACAAACAGGCTTGTGGTTGGTAATGTGCTTGAAAAGGGTACTTTTTGGTTTTCTTAGTCATAAGCTCACACGAAGTGTAGTTAATCACTGAAGCATATTGTATTTTATCAAAGAGATAATGTATGGGTTTAGAGATTGCTCTGTTACTACAAAGATTTTTTTTATTTGAGACATCTAACTCGAATAAAACTGTCCACTAGATTATCAACAGTATCAGTAATGGGATTGCTTTTCTAACGAAACATGGTCCTTTACACTTTAGACAGTTTGTGACCAATAATATTGATCAGCCTAAAGCGGAGTACCCTTTTGCCACATTGCCAGGTCAGACATTTTATTGGCACTGCCATCAAGAACATTTTAAACAATGTGTGCGCCTTAAGACTTCATGAGCGTTGTTCAGTCTGAGCTGAATGACTTATTATTCCATATTATACTGATTGCTTTAGGGTGATCACAAGCTTTTGATTACGATGACTATGCTGGACTTTTTTCCCCTTCTGTGTCATCGCTGGACCCTATGTCTGGCTTCCTGATTAACTGACTCACAAATGATATATGTAAAGCACATGCTTTTTATGTGTGTATTGGTGAAGAAAGATATTAGTACATAAATCCTGATATGGCTGGAGATATGCCCATTTGCATTCTTAGGAAGTCTCCAAGTTGCATTTGTTAGGTGTGAGCTTTAATGTGTTTTTATGTGACTATGTAGAGTACAACCAGGCCCTGAGCTGAATGTAGACTTTTAGGTAGACTCAATAGGTGATTTTCATAGTGAAGTAAAGCACCACATCTGAAAAGTTTATATTTGCTGGTAGTCTTAGCTGTTTGTTGTTTACTAGGCCACTATTCTTCCACACTAGTTCAGTAAGTCAAGATTAGTGAGAGTTCAATAAAGTTGCCCAGCCCTTTTAAATGGTTGCAGTGATTTTGCCACAAGCCAAAAACACCCCCCAGAGCCTTGACTGAACAACAGAAGAGCAGGGTGTGGCTGCTGTGTGCAGAAACAATGGGGCGCCCTCTTTTTAGCCCCATATGCCCCAGTACATTCCACAGGGGACCACCAAGACCTACAAATAGGGAGCTCAAAGCCCTGATAAGTAACAAAGCTTTGGCTGGCAGAAGATTTGAGTAGTCATCCTATTGTGTTAAAGACAACGGGTGGTTAAACTGATGGGGAATTCTCGCTTGAGAATAGGTGGGTAGGAAAAGCAGTTCAAAAATCAGCCCTAATAAAGAGAAAATGACATTGTGGGAGATTTAGCAAATCAGTTTGTCTGGAAGAATAAATGAAAGTCTCTGGACCACTGCCCAGGGTCTGATGTGTTTGCTTTTACCCCTTTATCCAGTCATGTACACAAACTCACTCTCTCTACAGATGAGGCAGATGTTTACTGACCTTTTTGTACTTCCATACTTAAACATCTTTGAGACTTGGGTCTCTGGTGACAATGTTTGTGTTACTCCCCATTCTTCTCGGAGTAACTCCGGCTGTGCGTTCGTCTGGCCTGCATCAAATCCGCCTGCTTATTTGTGTCCATAACATAACGTGATAAAGGTAGACAGAAGTGTCTTATTAACAATTACAGTTTGCATGGGGTGCTCTAGCTTTTGCTCAGTTCACATGTCCTCCTTCACCCGTCTACATTTTTTTGTTAACGTTTTGGTTGTAGCAAGGTTTTTATCTGAATTTTATGTACTGAAATATTTAACGAGAGATTTTTTTCGATTGCTTTTTCAGCTTTGTTGTCGTACAATGTGCACGTTCAAGGGTATACAGATTTTTTACGGTCTCCATTTAAATATATGATGAGTGCTGCCAAAACTGAGTATATTTATGGTCCTCTTGAAGCATTTCTTGATCACTGTAGAGAGCGTTTGGAGCTCCACATAACTTTTACTAATAAAAACTTTAATTCCCGCTATTTCATCATTTGGGTTTCATCAAGATGAGCCCCGAAACCCCTGAGATAGTTTTAAGTTCAGCGCAGTTATGAACTCACTTGTCCACACCCTGTTTTTTTTTCTCTAAATGTTGGTTTTATAGTCATTTTGAATTTCTAAAGCAGATCGAATGGTTGTGCTTTATGATTTTAAACCGTCACAGTTCCATCAAACTGTCCGCATGTGTAATATTAAATTGTTCATAGATTGAATAAAGAGTGTAATTGGTTCATTACAGACTTTGTGTTAGAAATGTAATGATTCACCACAAGACAATTGTAAAATGCAGAGGGCACCGGTGCAGTTCAAGTCGCCTGGTTGACGTCACTCCACCTTTTGAGACAATGTCTATTGGAAAAAGCGCTATATAAATAAAGGTGACTTGACACCTGTTTCTGGATTTCCAGCTGAAATGGACTTGATTCTGAATCGTTTTGAATAAAAATAATACATGCTGAAATACATAATGAAACAAATCTTTTCTCACGATACTTAATTTCATTTAGTTTGATAATTGTTAGGAACCAAGTACTTTCACTTTTATCGGTAGAGTTTGTTGTTGCATCCCCAGACTACAGATCAGTTCTTTTCTTTTTCAGTTTTTGTGGTGTCTTTAGCGACCCAGTGTTGATTTAGTTTTTTGGTAAAAGTAAGCTTCTATATGTATCTGTGTATTTGACACATGATCTGCTTGTGTTTGATCTGTGCTTAATCTCTCTTTTTAAAAACCTCTCTATGTTTTTGGAGATGGGATAGCAGTGTCCATGACTAAAGCTTAGAACACTGGTGTAGGTTTACCTTTTTGTAGTTGGCCGAAAGCACTCCACCAACTACACTGCTATTCAGTTTCTTTAGCCCAACAGCTATATCAAGATCTTTGTTGCTGTGTTGTGGCTTTGAGAACTTGGAAACATGATCGTGGTTTTGACCTCATCCAACCAGTGGGCCTCTCATGCTCGGTTACTTGTAAAACAACCAAATTTAATGGTTTGGTATCTGGCGGATTATTTTTTATCATTCATATGAGCATTAAATCACTGAAAGAAAAGCAAAGTCCACTTTTTCATGGAATTAACAACCTCATAGGTTTAATAAATTTTTTTATGAAAAATGTCAAATATTTTTCAATTTGTGTTAGTCCAGATCTTTTCCATATTGCATTTTACTTAATACTTTTGTACTTAGAGATTTACACTAGTTACAGTATACTGTCTAAGCAAGTGAGGTTAGGGCCTTGCTCAAGGGCACAACAGTGGCAACTAGCAGTGTCAAACCGTCGACTGCTGTATAACAATCAGAATCAGAATCTGTTTATTATTGCCATTGTCAATGAACAGGATTCACAGACTAGGAATTTTCTTTGGTG
>JAOTRQ010000025.1:3337563-3357047 GCA_028565875.1 Hoplisoma paleatum
CCACTTGAGGTCTTTGGTGAAGGTGGTGCCGAGGAACCGGTAATGGTCCACAGTGGTGATGGGGGTGTTGTTGAGGGGGAGGGCTAGTAGAGGTGTTGTGGCTTTTCTGAAATCCACAATCATCTCCACTGTCTTCTGGGCATTGAGCTCCAGATTAAGTCTCAAGTCTACTACTTTTATCACTAGGCCATAACTCTCCTAGTTCTCCTGGTATAACTTCTGATTCAAAAGGGCTGATTTTTAAAACAAGGAATACGCAGAACTGCTCTTTGTGTCTTGGCTTTTTACATGTTTTCTTTACATGCTGATTCATGATGCAACATGCTAAAAAGTCTTTAAAGAAGCTTTTTAAATTTATCTTCACATAAGTTTAAGAACCGTACGCTTGACCTTAAATATGGTTTGTGTTACTTGTAGATACATTTCAACCAGATTCTTTAAACGCTTAAAAGCAGACTGCTTTTAGACTGGCCACACATTATTGGCTACATCAGATCGGCAGGGCCAATGAGCTCATTCTGTACTTCTCCAGCTGTGGCCCGTGCTGGCTGGTTAAGGGCACATGAAAAGAGAGAACTGAGATTTGTGCAAACATCTGTCTGTGTCTCAGGCAGGCCAATGGAATCGTTTGGCCAGCAAAATCTGTCTGAATATTGGCCTCCATGGATTAAAGTGTTGACTATTGGTAATTGGAAACAAAAAGATGATTATTTGCTTTTTACTCAATAGTTCTTGTTTAAAAGTTCTTGTTTCTGATTTTATTATGCTCACCAAGTTGTACATTGTGTGTGTACATTGAATGTACCAAGGCAGATTGTGCATAATTATGAGGAAGGTTGTACTAGTAAATTATAATACATTTAGGCATATAAACGGGTTAAACCGTGCTCAGGGTTTCTAGTGGTCAGTTCAGACTTAGTGCTAGTTTGAAATTACACAGGGCTCTACATGCATTGTTAAGGCTTAGCCAGCCCTGAAATTTCTTCCATGAATACACACTAACAGTAACAGTAATGCAATTCTTAATGGTAATGTGTGTGTGCACACATACACACACACACACATACACACGCACGCACACATACACACGCACGCACGCACATCTGTGTGATGTTGCTCTGTGGGAATACAAAATTCACCCTTCACCCAAGAGATCACAACTAGTGTCATCAACTCACTCTGCCCTTTCGTGCATGTTTTTCCTCTTTTCATGCCCCTTTCTCCCTTTACCTGATCCTGGCCATCTTGATGCATTCCAAGCTGTCATTGCATTTTCTCTCTCTCTCTTTCTCTCTGTTGGTCTCTCTGGTGGTTGTACAATTCGAGAGGGTGTAATTGCTTCCACCCGAAGCTCGCCGTGTTCACTCCTGGTTTTGCTTGGTTTGGCTCAGCCTGGCACAACGTATTTAGGTTACATTGACCATGCCTGGGTTCGATAGCTTATTTGTAAAGAGATTCTTCTTCATTCACTAAAACGTTGTCTCGCCATTCCAGAGCTGACTCATATCCCGAATCATCCATGAACAGTAGAACTCTTTTGTATTCCTGAAACCCTCTTGCACAAACTTCAGGTCAGGGATGCAACTGGATTCATAGAATAGCTACGAAATGCTGGAACAAGTTAAGCACTTCACAATGAGCTGACCTGGGAAGTGGGGTAGGCAGGGAGCTTTTGTGTGATGAGACAAAGCTGGAGACGGCACACTGCGGAGGAAGAGGGAGACAGACAAAAAAATCAGAGGCCATATCCATGTTGAAAGTCTTCGTGGGGCTTTTGGGTAAATGTTCAAGCATGACCGGCTTTTGGAATGCTCACCGGTGGGGAGGTTTAATTGGCCAGACACTCTGCCTGCTTAAGTAATCATGGATAAACTAGCAAATTATTGTTTTCGTGCACTTGCGTTTTACACAAAATTACCTTATTTCCTGTCCGAAGTCTTTTATAAACGTTTCCCTCGTTAAACCACGCCCTCTTCGTAGCACAATCTTGTTTTCCCAGGATTGTCCAGCACGTTTAAGAGTTGAGCTGCTCTCATCTTTACTACCTCAGTATATCAGACTGTCACCATGGTTAATGATCACACAGCTGTCTAGACTCTGTGATTAAGACTGAGTGGCTGTATCTCGATGGCATAAATCTTTAGGCATCTAACTTTCTTAAAAGGCAACACATATGTGTCTCGACCAATTTCTTCTGCACAGTTTTAAGTCCTAATTATGTTGGCAAGAGCAGCTCCCGGTTTCTTTTCAATAAGAGGGAAGGTTTTTGTTACTTTGTACGTGAATAAAGTAGCAACGTATATTTTACAACAATTTGCCTGCTAGAGGCATCGATTGCGGTGCCCAGAATCAAACCCGATAGTCGTTGTGCTGGTGTATTGCTCCACCTTAGTGCCTTTTGCAGTACTTTTAAAAGCCACAGCTTTTTGATTTGGTGCATTTTTTTGGTGTGCTTCAAATCTTATCAAACACACAGATCTAGGCTATGTGTTGCAACACAAACGCAAATCCAGGGTTTGGAGACAGAACTTATCACACCACCAGTCTATAAATATAATGTTGGTGGTAATAACAAGCTGTTGTTTAAATAGAAATATTCTCAAGCAAACTGTGGGATTTTCCATTATTATGCTCACACTGATGACATTTTTCAAATTGTGACAACCTTGATCAGACCTTTTTCCTCATGTCTGTAAACTTGTTTAGCTATAAAAAAACAGGATTTAAATCATGTTTAATATGACTGTAAAAATACCAACCTTCTGACCTTACTTCCTGTTCATCTCATGCGTAATTTGCTAGTGCGTGGAATCGCTGTGTGTAAGGATTTCCTCACCCCAGTGTTAAAGACAAGCTGTTTGGCATAGGATATCCGGCTCGTTAATTTGCTTCCTTATTAACACAACACATCTCCCATGGGGTTAAAGCTGCATATCTGTGATGTCATGTGCACCGACATTACAAACCAGCTGAAACGGGGGATTATAAATAATCTTATTAAAAGAAGCGAGAGAATGCAAATAGGTTCAAGTTGAATGTGTGACATAGAACACGGACTCAGGTTCAGTAGGAAGTCGTGATGTTTCGGATCAAGCAGCTTTATAAATGTGCTCGCTCTTGACGCCAACATTTCTAATTCTATTCTCTAATTTGCCGTGTCAACCTTAAGGAATGTAGCCAGGATTTGAGTGTCTTGTGCTGCCCTGCCTATTACCCCAAATTTGAACAGCTTGTTCCAACCATGAGACTAATAAAAAAACTAACCATAAAAATGCTAAATTCTTAGGATTTACACTTAAAAATGTCAGAATCATTACAGCCTTGAGAAAGTGCCATGTATACACTATTTACCATACAGGTAGAGCAGGTTCTCGCGAAATGGTCCAACTGTGCCAATCGAATAGATGTGAGACTTATATATAGTATAGAATCATATAGTTTCTAGTTTACATTAACTAGAGATACCAATACTCACGTTTAAATTGGAGAAAATGCCTGACTTGACATTCAAGATGGGATTTTTCCCCCCATTTCATGTTCACAACACTACAAAAAGCATTATTTCGTGTTTATTGAACTATTAACGTGAAAACACTTGATCGCCTGAGTGGTTGCGCTCTAAAAGGGCTTTGTGTTACGCACATTTGTTAAAACATTTGCATTCATTGATGTAAAAAGCGCACAGCAGAACTTTTGTTCAAGAGGTGGGTGCAGTATTGAGGTCTTATAAAAGAATTTGTAGTTTCCTGAAACTCAAGATGATCGTTGTCTCTGCCTCATTAAGCTTACAGAAAAATTATATACCGCTGTAGAAAACATCCATTTCTGTTTGCTATGACAATAAAATAGTCATTTATATATTTTATGGTGACTTAAGTGGGTAAATTTTTTTGCATACATTTTTATCCATTATATTATTGGCCACTAGGGATCAATATTCACTATATCGCAGCAAGTCACTCCTGTGCTGAATTCTTAGTCATTTGAGTGGACTTCACTGTGCCTGTGTGGGCTTTTTTCAGGTACAGTGCCACAATCAAAAAACATGCTTTCAGCTAAATTAAAGCTAAGACTGAATTATGTTCTAGGCATCTAGACACTAACTAAGATGCTCAAACCTGTGCAATGTTGTGCTGGTCACACAAGTTCAGATTTTTTGGTAGGATTGTTTCAGATGTTTTCAGCCTTTCAAATCAATCCCACTAATTTGAGTAGCCAAAATATTTAATCATTTGGATCATGGGTAAAAATATTTTGAATATTCAAATGATTTATTGCTAAGACGTTCATATTTACTGTAGTTGTGTTGCTACCCGAAGCAGATGTGAAGTGAAGGCTTCATGCATTTGTTCTTTTTGGTCGTTTTTTTTTTTTGTAAGCTCAAAGGAATCTGACCTCAGGCTTCAGGTGACTGCAAGTGAAGGATGGACTGTCCCAAAATGGCTTCAGGCCACACAGAGAGGAGGGGGGAGAAGATGTACGTCAGATAGGAAATATTGCTACAGCAGCTGGAACGTTAAAGAAGACGAGCGCTGAAAGCACCCCGTCAGAAACTTGCCCAGACAGGAAAGCAAGATGCTAGTGCTGATTTGAAAGATACTAGCTCCACACACTGTCTATGATTTACTAATCAAATATCAAATTTTTATGGCCGTAAATGTTCTCCTTTTAATCTTAAGGCATTATTAAGTGCCCACAGCACTCCTTGTTTATAGTTTCTTAGCTTTTAATAGCTTTGTATTCTTGACTCCAGAAGAAAAGAAACGAATGGGAGTTTACCTCCCGCCGTTCTAATTGTAGCCTGGGTTAAAACGAGGATGAGCAAAGTGATATGACTGTAGGGTGCACGTATTTTCGCTTAATGTGGTTTGTAGAAGTAGGATTGTTGGTTCTCCCCAGGGTGTGGTTTTCAAAGTCTTGTCATATAATCATTGTGACCAAGTGAAGTGTGCATCCAGAACTATGGATATTTGCATTAAATTTCAGTAGTTGTTTCATATATGTTTTTGCTTTTTCTCTTGGTTGGCACTCTAGTAGTGTCTCTGTATTTATGTCTACAATGTTGGCAAATTAGCTCTGTTATATAAACCTAGTTGGTCAGACACCCAGGAAGCCCATTACTGCGTGTCTATCTGGCAGCAGCATGTTGATGTGGAGGTCAGAGCGATTTATAGCGGCTGGCAGCTTAAAACGATCCCCTTGAGAATTTATGACCTCCGACTCTGAGAGCCCAGGGCTGGTGGAAATGTGTGTGCCGGCTGGTGGTGGGTCTACTGGCCAGTACCTGGCAGGGTCAGAGTGCACGGACTGTCTCAGACGAGTGGCTGTTAACCTTTGACACAAAGGGTTCGGATCGGGGGCTGGTGGCATGGGAGCATGGGCATTGAAGTCTTTCTGAGCTGTGAAGCAAAGGCTGGAGAAGCTCAGAAAAGGGTAGGGTTAGAGGGGATTGAGGGCACGGGAGCTAATTTGGGTTTCATCCACATTCCTTCTGCTGCCAAAATATATTACGGATGAAATCTCATAGAGGAAGTGACATTTCTGAAATGGCACAGACTAATTAAAATGTTCCTGCCCACTGTGATTGTGGTAGAAATAAACAGAGGCTTTTTTTCTATGGGTAATGCATCATTCCTCACATGTGGAAGTTTGGTAAGTTTACTAAGAAATTCACTTCACAGTCGAGGTCCTTCATGATTCTCAACCCAAAAGCACATACGAAATGACTGAAATAAGCCAGAAGGTATTTTAATATTCCTGGATATTTCTTTGTGGCAATGAACCCGAGCTGGAATTGTGTGGTCATATGGATCTGAATTTTGTCTGGCACTAGAAGCGGGAGTCTTAAGACCAGAAGAATGTCCAACTAGTGAAGAATTTTAGGGAGGGATATTATACTTTTTGTGGTGGCACTGAAATGATAATGCTAATAATCAGACTTTCCAGGCAAACAAAACGGCAGGTCAATCATAGCTTTGTAAAGAAATGTCAGTCCTGAAATATCCTGGAGTGAAATTTTCAGTCACCAGATTGCAGTCATCAGATGAGGTGAGTCTTCACAGTCTTTAGTTGAGGTTGTTAAAATTCGGCTTATATTGTTTAGCGTTTGTCTGTGTTATTCACATTATTGATTTGGCATAGTTTATACACCAGAGGCCATTCCTTAGGGGGGAAAAATCCAGGTTTCTGCTGTTGAGCCAGGCCCTTAACCCTCAATCACTCAGACAAATGATCATCTTTGGTTGGACTGTTCTCATCTTTGGTTAAATGTTAAGAAATACTGTGGAACCTCTGTTAACGAACGCCCCCGATAGTGACCAATTCGAATAACATCCAATCATTTCGCAAAAAATTTGCTCCGGATAACAATCAAAATTTCGGATAGTGAACGTCACTATCACAGTCAAAACGGTACATTTGATCTTGTTTACTAAATGTTTTCTTATGTTTAATTGCTTTTTATGTTTATTTAACTCTGTGTGTACTGTATTATAACTGTTCTCATTTAAAAAAACATTCCTGTATATCTGTGTGTGTAAGTTTCATATATTAACGAGGCAATCGGGACTGGGAACGAATTAATTGTATTTGCGTCATTTCTTATGGAGAAATGTGTTTCGGATAGTGAACATTTCGGATACCGACCGACCTTTCGGAACGGATTGTGGGCGTTAACCGGGGTTCCACTGTAATCTGCATAGACCCTAAATTAATCTACTACTGATGTCTAAAATAAATTGTAATGTAATATGGAACATTGCTCTAGTCAAATTAGGGTTAAAACACACCCTGTATATTTCCATGTAGTAATATGTTTAGAACAGCACTATTTCTGAGAGCATTGTCTATGTAAAATTCAACACTGCTGCTTACGTTTTGCATGGTGCTAATTATATAGACAATGCTTGTGAGATCTGGAGTTAAAGAAACGACATGTAGTGCACTGGTAATGCCACTGATGTATCCACAAAGATATTTTATGCGTTACATCAACACACATTCTGCGTTTTGGGAGACCGAAATGATAGTATCTTGGTAGGGAAGCCTAGTTTTCCTTGATTGTCAGGACACAATGCACAGTCCCTGGAACACGGACAGGACAACAGTTGGTTTAAACCAAAATAGTGGTCTGTGTTTAGATGTATGATGGTATTGTAGGGTATTTGAACCTTTATCTTAATGTTTAGTCCATGTTGTTTTGTTCGACTAGAATAGCCCTAATATATAAGCACCATTTTAATTTATGGATTTTTTTATTGCTCCAATATATAAAAACGTGCTGTATTAATTTATATGAAAATTCAAGCAGCATAGATGGATGTGCTAAATGAAATCATCAGTGCTTAGAGATGATTTGCCTGATCCTAACAGGTTAAGTCTGGCACTTATCCAGTCATCTGGGGTCCGGTGACAAGTGTGTAAAGCCGACTGTGTTTAGGATCTTTGTTCGGTCTCTTGTAGACAGCAGCACTTCGAGTGTTTGTCATGTAGTTCATTTTGTGATCCTAATTTAGTCGCTTGCAGTAATTTCTAGCTTTCTTTGGAAGACATTTTGAGCCTGTAAGCATGAAATCTGATAGCAAGACATGTCATAGAGTAAAAGCTTTTGGCCACAGCGCCTTCAATTGGTTTGTCAGTTTGCATGTTCAGTGGCTTCAGTTCTACCTGTTGTGACGTGTCAACAAATTTGTCAGATTTCTTTGGAGGGCTCTGTTGCTAAACCGCAGTAAATCTCATTTGTCACTCAACACCGAATACAACGGTGTGTTTGTCTTGTCTACATGTTGTGCACACGTATCAAACTTCTCTTACACGTGATCATACCGTCAGTAATCTTTGGTTATTTTGCATAATTAACAGTTTAATAAAGTATTTACCATGTTGTGTGTGCTTCATGAACAATTATCTTGCGTTTTAGATTTTAAAGCATTTATTGACATTGTCTTTCTTACTGACATGCGCTTCCAGAGTCCAAGAGCAATATAATCAAAAGCCTATTTCTGGATTAGCCTGAGGTAATTCTAAGGATTATCTTAGTCACTCATCAAGTGAAATAAATGATCAGAGTGCACTTCAAGCCTTAAGGGCTTAAGGTCATTACTAGCCAGGGTTTTCTTTTTTCTTTTTTAGTCTTTAACCCGGCCTATGATCAGACTTGCTGTTCTGGTCATTAAATGTAGCATTCTAAAGTAAACACATTTGTAGAAGTCTGATCTTGAACTATTATTGAACCGTGAATCTGCGTACTTAATAAGCTCAAGAGGATATTTGTCCAAAGAACGAGATGTTCTTCATTTAAACTGAAAAAAAAAATATTCAGTCAAGTTACTGAGACTTCTTGTTTTTCTTCCCGCAGTTTAAAGGTAGCACAGTTTGCCATACATAAAATTCTGTTCTACTGAAATGTGTATTTATTTCACCAGGTTCTGCTAACCCCTCCCTTTTCACCCCATACAAAGAGCTAAGTGTTGCGCAGAAATGTGATGGAAGGAACTTAATGATGTGTGTGACTGGAGCAGTAACTTGCTCCAAGACCTGTTTAAGATCTCAGTAAAGTCAGGGGGAGCAGCTGAGTTGGGGCTGTCACTGTTTAAGGGTGTTTGTTCAAGGTTCATGAGTAAACTCTGGTGGAAAAAATGATACTATAACCAAGTTCCATTGATCATCACAAAGGTTTCATTCTTGCTAGGTGATCAACATTTCTGACCTGTCTAGATAGCTTAATATGGCTTGCAAAATGGGAATGTATACCACCAAATGTTCCATCTGCTTTTATTAATGCTAGCAACAAGCAATGATTATAAGTTTACCATCCAAGGCAACACTGTTGTAATCCAGATATAATTACTAGTTAGCTACACCTTTTTTTTTAGATTAGAACAATATGTTTTAATGCGTGTTAACGCTTTCTTCCACCAGTAATTTTATCTTTATGGCGGTGTCACTAATCGAAGCATTTAGTTCTGTATGACTCGTTGGAATTTCTAGCATTTGAACCATATTTTTATTCAGCCATTATGTTATTCTCTCAGATATCTGAAAGACGAACCGTCGTCATATGGTCTATTGAGCCGTAGCTACAGCCGTTGCCGTGAATGAGATCTGTCTGTCTGCTGTGTGAGACTGGAGTAGCTAGAGTTCCAGTGGGCCTGTAGGGAAAACCAAACAGCCTGTTAAAGTCATGTTCACTGAAAGGCCCCTTGTGTTGTCCCTGAATTCCAGCAACCGCATTAAGAGAAAACAAAAACATTATTGCAGCTGTGACCATACATTCCCACCATATATCATATATTTTGGACGTTCAGGTAGTTTTACATATGTTGCTTGACATTACTGGTACTATGTCATTTGTTTTCATAATGTTTGTTTTTTCATTTTGATTGTAAATTGCTTCCTTAAGAAAATACACACTGCACACCTGTAGAAAAAATATTCCGTTCTCTCTGCATTTTAATGGCTGCAGTGCTTTCGTTGTGTTTTTCTGGTGATGTTATTAAACAGGGTCATCTTAGTTAGACCAGTAAAAACCAGTGTGGTATATTAAGGGATCGTTTCATTAATTGTGCATTGATTGTGACAACATTATAAATCTTGTTTTTTTTTTTCATCTGTTTCACTCAAATGATAGTTTCATTCTAACTTTCTAATCATGTCTAATACTGGACATTTTGCCTAACTGTTGTACAGAAAGGAATTTTTCTTGGTCGTACTGTTTCTAAAGGCCAGGTGACTACTCTTTGCTTAATTAGGCTATGTTTACCTACCTATGATTGTTTGCCAGCTTATGAAGCCCAACTTTTTTTATTCAAAAGATGTCGTGATTGAATACAATACAAGCAAATCAACAAGCATAAGAGCCTAAAAAGGACTCGTTTATTAACATGTAGTTTTGTTGTGTTGCAGTTGCCCATCTGAAGGTGTGTCCACAAGGCTTCTCCTGCTGCACTCTGGAGATGGAGGAGAAACTCAGTCAACAGAGTCGTTCTGATCTGAAAGTTCCCATCTCACAGCTGAGCTCGAACCTTCAGAGCACATTCACCGAACGACACAAACACTTTGACAGTAAGGCACTTTACCCACATTTGTCGCTGCCCTTTGAAGTTCCTGGGTTTTATGCCCAGGTGCCACGATCTAGCTCTTTGCTATATTATGTTCTCCCAATGTCTGCGAGGATTTTATCTGTGGTCCTCCGGTTTCCTCTCACAGTCCAATTTGCAAATTTGCAGGTCAGGTGAATGGGAGATTCAAATGTGTCCATAACTACAATAATTGACGTTTCAATCCCAAAAAAAGAGTCAAACTAGGGTTGTGGCATCCCAGACTGGCTAGTTAAAAGCTAGCCAGCGGATATAATTTTCTCTTTAGCTCATTTGACCACATATTTCTTTGGATCTGTTATTACACCGGATGCCCTTCCTGGTGCATAATTCCTGTTGGCTAAGTTTGTGAGCCATCTCGCACCTTTGCTATTTTTGAGCACAGCCTAGGATTTTAACCACTGGGAATTGGCACTGTTACCAGTAGCATGTCTTTTACCGTAACGCCACACACCGTAACGTTTCGCACTGTAATTATTGTCTACTGTCAGGATGCAGTAAATCTCTTTCCTCAAAGGAGGTGTAGTTGCTAGCTTGGCCAAACACGGATCCCTTGCCTTCAGTTTTTAATTCTGTTGTCTTGCTCGTTTTTGGATGGCTGACACGATGGTTGCATACTTAAACACATTCATCAAACTTTACTGATAACTTGATATGAGACCCCCCCCTCCCCCTTTCCCCAAAAAAATATTTGCAGAATTTGTACACCGCTGTTCATAGACATGGGCTGCGTAGTCACCCGTTTCTTCACCTGTCACACAGAACATTTTGTCCTATACACATAACAAAGATCGTCAGCCAGACCACACAAGTCAAGAGCCAGGCTTTCTCCCGCCAGAGCATGTGGCTTTAAATATCATACAGAGGGAAGGAAGGGGATCAAATTTCCCCTGTGCTTAGGTTGAGGGGGTGCATGGGAACATGTGACAGCGCTGCTGACTCACTGAGACTTGGGGGGGGGGGGGGGGGTTCTTATAACACACATATACATGGTGTCTCATTTATGTCATTATAGCATCAGTGGTAATCTTGGTTAATCTTATGGAATCATCATTCACTTTAAACAGCAGTGGGTGCCGCAGCTAATCACCAAGTTGCCAAATTTGGCTTCATTAAAAATTATTTCTACATATATCATCAATGAAAAAGCATTCATTATTTTATTCATTTTTTAAATCATCCTGTGAACTCAGTATTGTGAATCGGTTAACATTGTGGGTGTATTGATACACCCCTGGTCAATTATGTTTGGAGTTTGCTTCTTAGGGAATGAATTTCTGACTAGTTGATTGGCAAAAACATCTCACAAAGAAGCATTTGTGTAAAGATGTGGGGTAAGTAAGGTCAAGGAACATGGGTTAAGAGAATGTCGCAACAGGTATTATTGAGATTTTGATTTGAACGTGTGCAAACACTGAAGGGTTTCCATCTCGAGTGCTCCGATTTTTGAAGGTTCCCGTCCATGGTTTTAGGGAGTCATGGTGAACAAGTGGTTGTATTGCAGCCAGATGTGATGAGGAATGTGATGTTTCGGAATGTAGCGGCAGCCCCGTTCCTCCCCCTCGCCTCCTGCTCGCGCCCATTCTCTGCCTTTTGTTTCTTTTATCTCCCTTTCTCAGCCTTCCATTTTTGTTCCCGTTTCAGGTTTGCAGCCCTTTTGAACTTTTACGGCGAGAAAGAGCTTAGAAGTGCTCGTCAGTGCAGAAAAAGTCTCAAGCTTTTTTTTTTATGAGTGAAACTACTCTCGGACTGTATCTGTTTATGTGCACCAACACTCATGACCACATCTGCTCCGAGGGGACCCATCACAAGTGTGTATACATGCACTGAATAATGAGACCTACAAAAAGCTGATTTTGATTAGGATTAATCAAGATCTGTGCCTCGCTCTGTTAACGGGGAAACTTTACCTTTTAAATCTATTTACTAAACAATGTTAAGTTTGATTGGTGTGTCATTATATTTGCATTTTTTAGACCTTCCAGTGTTGTGTGATTAGCTTTGGTTCTATTATTATAATTTACGTTATAGACCACAATAAACCTGTTACATGCAGTTTATCTTGTTCATGTAGTTCGTGGGTGTCCAGGACAATTTTAATTAAGCCCAAAATCCTTTATAGTGTCATTACAAGTAGAGCAAGCTTTTGTTTTGCCTGGTAGGTTATTAAAAGTTCAGTGACAATGGCATTCTTGAGCACACTTTTATTAGCATTATGGTTCTGAAAATTAATCATGATCTTTTGCTTGTCTAAAACTACGCCTCAGGTTTATTAGTTTGTAGTTTAACCTTCGTTGTTTTTAGTGAATCTTTTTAGCTTGTTGGGTGTTTACAGTCACAGCCTTTCCATTGGTTGATCAGTCCACTCTCAATGCCGGATATATATAAAAAAAAAAGATAACATCCATCCTCATTGGTTTCACTAGCATGTCGCTAAATGTATTAGCTTAGTAAGTGATGTAGTCTGACTAAGTAGTACATTAAAATAAATTGAGACCAATTCAAAATGATTGCTTGTTAGTTTTGTGTTTGAACAACATGAGCATTTTGTTCTCTAAATGAGGATCAGAATCAAATAAAATACTTCTTATTTGCATCGAACACATACCCAGAAACTCTGGAGGGAGGGAATTGTAATAATTATATAATCGTTTTATAGTGGTCTATAAAAACAGAAGTCATATCCTGGTGTACTATTATATATGAATTATATAAGTCAATGTTGATAGAAGCCATTAGTAATTTATTATTTACACTAAGTGCATAATGAGTATAGATGAATCTGATCTCAAGTCTTGAATCGGACTATGTTCAGCTGATCTTTTAACGGTATGTCAACAGCATTACTCCAGATTTTGCTCCAAACATCTTTAACATATGAGCTGGAGGCGCTTGAGAAGGGATCCAGTTGAGTTTGTCTCTGCACCAAATGCATCTGTTTACTCTCAAGCATCAATAAACGGCGTTTTCCTGCCGATGAAACGTGCCGACAGGAAGCAGCTCGTGAAGCCTCCAGTATATATAAAGATAATTTCCTTATCTCCAGTGTTCTTTTTTAGAACTTTGACTTTGAAGTCGTGTTTGCGTAATGGTGGGTGTGTAGGTATTACGATCAAATTGTTTGTGTGTGTTCCGTGAGCCCTGTTGGTGGCTAGATGTTGTCTGGAAAACCTCTAGGTTTCAAGCATGGCCAATTAAGTCCACGGCTTGGATTTTTTTTGTCTCTTTGTGTATTTGTTCCCTTTGCTGTGTGTCTGGTCCGAGTAGCCAGGTCAGTATTGTCTGGGATTTAAAGCTACCGGATTAACCCCTACCTAAACTCTCACGTCCCGCACCACAGCTGCACAGCGGGCAGTCCGCAATCCTATAAGTAAGGAAAGGAGCTCATCAGCTAATTGGTACAAATAGGGTTCAATTACTGACTGGCACAGGGAAGGGTCAGGGAACGTAGTAATGAAGGACATTCTACATCTGTCGTGTGATGGGACAGCATTTTGACCGAGAAACATGTTTCGGGATGAACTTTGGGATGTTTCCCTGCTGTCGTCTTGTTAACTGTTTACCAGTTGCAAAGCACGAACACTTTCTGTAATGGAAATCTCAGAAGGAAGAGCTCGAGCATGTCTTTTTGTTGGCCCGCCAAGCGTAAAGAGGCATTTAATGATGAAACAAGATGTGTGAACCAGTAAATCTCGTGCCGTTAGGGCTAAGTTAATGCTCGCTCTCAAGTTAAAAAATTCTTTACAGCTTCGAGATCTGCATCCGGCCGATTCCATGCATGTCGGCTCCATTTACACATCAGCTTGAGTTTTTGTTTAACCAGTTTCTTCTGCTTTTGCCATAGTTTTACTCCCAAGTGCTTTTCAATGTCTTCAATGTTGAGAAATGTAATAATGCACATTGCAAAAACGATTCACAATACTGTTTTTTTTCCCGATACATTCTTTCTCCCAAAGTAAATGAAATTTAAGAATGCTTATGATTGTTTCTTTCTGTTAATCATTTTCTCTTATGAATTAGGCCTCACAAGCTGACACAAGCTTCCTTTTTATCCATTTATCTGGGCCTAAGACTGGCACAACAGTTCAAAGGTTTGTGCATCCTAGTGACCAAGGTGGTAACGGTGAGGTTCGAATCTGGCAGTGTAGCAGCAGAAAATTGCACTTCACCACCTAGTTGTTGCAGCATGAACGTAATTGCAAGCATAACTTTTTCTAAATAATGAAAATCAAGTGTCTGTTTGTAATGCTGCTTTTGGATCAACTTGGGCTTCCCTATGTGTTCCCGGTTAAAAACAAACAAAAGTCTCTGTTTTGTTACTTTAAATCTCTGGCAAAGATGACATTTCTCTCGGTCCTGTTGGGAAGGCAGATTAATGTCTCACTCAGTGGAGCGTAGAGCTACAGGATCTTTTCCTCCCTACACATGGGTCTGGGCAGATGGTTGCCCTTAGAGACGCTGATGAACGCAAGGAGTGCAATGTTTCTGGTATCCTGGGATACTTGTTAAGCTTTGAGAAAAAAAAAACTACCTAGAAAAAAAAGTGGGTCCGTGCGTCAAATCTGATTCAAACGTCTGTTATTCTGATGTGTGTATGAACACAGGACCTTGTTTTAATGATCACAACGTGAGGACATTTAAATTGGAAACACAATGGTGTGTGTGTGCGTGTGTGTCTGTCTGTGTGTCTGCGTTTGCGTGACCTGGTCGCTTGACGTTTATATGCGTGAGAAAAAAGGTAAAGCATTTCAATGGAATTCTCATTTTGTTCAGATTAAGAAAGGCAGGTTATGGGGCGAAAGTTTCATGGGAGAGAGGGGCTGGATTATTTGGGGTGGTGGGGGGGGTGACATTCCACAGGATGAAGTAGGTCATTGTTCACTGTCTTCACCAAAGAGGGCCTTCTGAAGGAACTGATGAACTAAAAGCAGAGGGAAGGGAATAAGAGAGGGGCTCTAGGCAGGGTACAGGTCCCTTTTTGGCGAAGAGCGTCTGCATTATTCACTAATCCTATTGAAAGCTCACATTTGAAGGATGGAGCGGGAGCAGCAGAGAGGGGGGGTGGATGGAATGTGACAAAAGTGAAATGCCATTGATGGTGGTCAGTCGCATTCGGTTGGATGGATGAGATGTTACTGCTGGCTACTCGCTAGTCTCACTTTTTACTCTTTTCCCACCATTTGCACTTTTCTCTTCGGTACTTTTTCATAAAGTCTGCCAGGAAATGTTTGTAGAACAGAGTTGGATCGAATGGAACACGCATTAATATGTCTTATGATAACACTCTCACTTATCTGCCCTTACTGGCGACCGCAATCATGTTTCCAGAGGCAAAGTGCAGGATTGTGGAATGCTAAATCAAACATTCTTCCAGCCTGTTGCCTCTTATAACAACGTTATGATAATTTGCCGGTCATCAGAGCTTACACACAAGCGCACATTCATGTGAAAAATATGCTCGAACTTATCAGTAGTTTCCCTCTTATATTTAGTGTTTAGTGTAAACCGTAGAGCACAGTGCATACTTTTATCAGATGTTTTAATTGGGGGTTTTTTTGGTTGCATGTTTGATTCGTTTCTGGAAAAGCGTTGTATAAACAAACTATTTACTTAAGGACTTCCCATAGTTTTTCCTGCTTCTGTGGAATTCCTGATCACCTCCGCCAACACAATATAAGTGCACTCCTTTCCATTCTGGACAGACGACTCTGTCTGCTAATCAGGATCCTTAAGTGTTTGAAGACCCCTCATTTATAGTCGTCATCCCACCTGTATAATGCTGTTCATGTAAAGGCCGTACGTACGAAGTTATCAAACATACAAACATATGCTTCATATTAACTACCAATGACTATTTTTTCTTTTGGCTGCTACAGTTAAGGTTTAGACATCGGCTAGAGATTAAGTTAGCTATTAACTATGCAGCAGACGTTACCATTTTAAGTTTCACCACGAGGTGTCACTATTGTACTCTGTTTGACTGGGATTCAATTTGTGCCATGGTGAAGTAAAAATATGACCGGATGGTTTCATATGCGTTAAGTGACCTGTGGCATCCACGCGATGTGATTATTGTGCATGTGCATGTCTGAAATGATTTATCGTGCAGATTTACTTGCTTGTCCCTAAAACAAGACACTTAATAAACCAATTTTTTTCTTTATACCACAATTAATACTGCAATTAATTGTAGTTTTCAGTTAAAAAATGCAGAACATGCCCAATGAAATGAATTTTGAAGATCCGGCATTTCGCCAAAGTTCTGGATTATGAGATCTGCACTGCATGTACTAACGTTGCATATTTCAGAAATTGGATTATTGGTTTCCTCGCATAGACTCTGATTATTCCACTTATCACGTTTCATAAATGCATGTAAACTCACAAAGCTCTAGAGGAATAGGCTTAACATTTGTGTAAGCTTTCAGGAAATACCAAGCACGTCCAATTCATTCTGGTCTGTTCAGAGCTTAAATTCTAAATCTGTGTTTTCTTCTCACAGTCGCTTTCTTTGTTACATTCACAGAGTTTTTCAAAGAGCTGCTGAATAATGCTGAGAAGTCCCTGCACAACATGTTCGTGCTGACCTACGGTGTGATGTACGTAAAGAACGCAGAGCTCTTTAAGCAATTCTTCGAAGACCTCCGGCGTTACTACGCATCGGGCAGCTCGGCCGTTCAGCTCGACTCGATGCTGGCCGACTTCTGGGCGGAGCTGCTCGAGCGCATGTTCCGGTTGGTCAATGTGCAGTACGAGTTCAGCGATTCCTACATGGAATGTGTGAGCCGGCACACGGAGGAGCTCAAACCGTTCGGCGACGTACCACGGAAGCTCAAACTGCAGCTGAGCAGAGCCTTCATCGCTGCTCGCACCTTCACCCTCGGCCTGCAACTCATTCCAGAAGTGGTCAGCAAAGTGTCCACGGTGAGCAGCATTTCAAAATTACATCCGTAATCCGCTAATACCAATTGTTGGACAACTGCTGGAGGTATTTTACATGATCAGATGTATAGAAATAATTTGTTGATCGTGCTTTCATGCAGAGGTTAAATGTAAATAATGGACTAAATTGCTTGTGTTACTGTAATAAGTACTTTTTGTGTACTTTTACTTATTCATGTTTGGTTCTAAGAATTGCAAATCTTTTCAATTTAAGCCGCAACAGTTACTGATTTAAAAACGCACTAATATGACATTTGGGAAATGCTGCATTGCTTTCGGGTTGCCAGTTTGCATTTGTTTTTAGCCAAAATCTATTTATAAAAATGATATATTCACATAAAAATACACTATCTGGCAACGGTGTACACCACGCACGCACACGCACACACACACACACACACACACACACACAACAGAGGTTTATAAAAGCTTAAACGTTTTTATGGTTAAATGACTATGTAAAATGACTATGAATTATTAGTAACAAATTATTAATGTTAAATTGTTAATAAAATCCTGGGGATTTCGAAGCCACCAGTTGAAAAGCACTGGGCTATGAAGTTTGAAAAGTTTTGGGGATGGTCTGTACTAGGTGATCGGTTTCCTGAATCTTATGTCTTTTAATTAGATTTTCGATAAAAACAATAATCGTGAGATTTATTTCCACTTTTATTATACAGAAGCGCCTCATTTCTGTTAAAGTAATTAATTAGCATTTACTCAGTACGTTTCAAGTACGAGTCCAGCAGATTTATAGACTTTTTGGTGCTCTTTTTACCTCTCTTGTACCTTGTGTTGTTATTGTTGTTGTTTTCCCACCCTTTTACAGGTGAGTGCCTCTCCCAGCTGTGTCCGGGCTGCTATGAAGATGCTTTACTGTCCGTACTGCACAGGTCAAGTGGCTCTGAAACCCTGTAAAAATTACTGCCTCAATGTGATGCGCGGCTGCCTGGCTAATCAGGCCGACCTCGACACTGAATGGAACAATTTTCTGGGTAAGACTAGTCCACAGACTAATCCTGAGCAATAAGCATGTTTTATATAAACAGTTTCTTTTATGTCAGGATTTTTGCAATTGGGCAGTTTTTGTGTTTGTTTGAAACAGGCTGGTTTTTAGTTTAGAGCTTACAGCAGTTTTTATATACATATAAAATAATAATTATATAATTTATTATCTATTTCAAAACATTTTTATATAATGCCGCTTTTGGGCCTCCATAAAAAAGAACAAGACACTTTACGTACAGAGCGCTGAACTCCTGAAACATCAGTCGAGACTTTCTTGACCAACATTAGTAACCATGCAAATTCTCTTTTTTCTTCTCACTTGTGAAAAACCTTCCCAAGAAACCGGCTGTCAGTATTGCTGAAAACATTAAATAAGCTGTCTAAAATGCACACGGCCACTCTAATGGTCATGCAGTGTGTCTGTTGCTCTGCAGCGATTTGAAACCTAGTGTGTGTGAGCACTGATTTGTTGCCTCTCATGTGTAATACAATGGCATGGGAACTATTTCGGGTAAGACTGGCATTGTGCACACAGCGTGTCAGCTTTGTGGCGCCTTGTTAAGACCTCAGGACTGTTTAACAAGCTCTCTGGGAGCTTAACTGCAGTTCAGCGTTTTGCAGCCCCCTGGCGGTAGAAAGAAGTCACAACACGTGTTTCAACTCATTTCCGTGTAAACCAAGGGGTCTCAAACCCGTCCTCAAGAGGCCAGTGTTGTTGCTGGATTAATTCCAACATTTTATTTAACTAGTTGAATTGGCTGGTCTCAGTTAGACAACTGATCACGTGACCACCTGGGTTGGGTGGTCGTAAAGACCTTCAGCCACATTTATGACCATTGTGGCGTAAACGCAGTACGCCGTGTTGCATTCTGGTTCTCCCTCCATTCATGCTTTTATAGCAACACTTTTGATGATCTTTCAGATGCCATGCTGAGTCTCGTCGATAGGCTGGAAGGTCCATTTAACTTTGAGTCAGTCATCGATCCCATAGACGTCAAGATCTCCGAGGCCATTATGAACATGCAGGAGAACAGCATCCAAGTTTCACAGAAGGTGAGTAATCTGATGTGTGTGTGCATGGTTTGTGATTTGAGTTGCTAACACTAATGAAAAGCTGTTGATATAAATAATCAGTCATACATACCTTACAGTGGCTAAAACAAACTATACGAGTGGATAAAACTCAATACTCCAAAAACAATAGAAACCTACTGAAAGGAGCACAGTATTCCGCTATCAAATCTCAGGACTCTGAGATTTAAAAGTATTGTGTAAACCAAAAAACAAGCGCACAGGATCGAAACTATCAAAGTTACTCTTAGACAAGATGGCATAGGAACTATTTTATATATGCTAGGGTTGTCCACGACCAAGGATTTTGTTGGTCGACCAGTGGTCGTCATTTACTCCAACTAATCGACTAATAGTCGACTAAAA
>JAOTRQ010000025.1:3388413-3399505 GCA_028565875.1 Hoplisoma paleatum
CACCTCTTTTCAAAACCCACCCATTTTTATTTCTCGTATTCATAACCCACCGCTTTTTGTATCCCACCTGTATTTATCACCCACCCATTTTTATTTCCTACCTCTATTTACATCCCACCTTTATTCTTAACCCACCCATTTTTGTTCCCACCGCTTTTTGTTTCCCTAACACACCTCTTTTCAAAACCCACCCATTTTTATTTCCCACCTGTATTCATAACCCACCAATTTTTATTTCCCACCTCTATTTGCATCCCACTTGTATTCTTAACCCACCCATTTCAATTTCTCACCTGTATTCATAACCCACCCATTTTTATTTCCCACTTCTGTATTCTTAACACACCTCTTTTCAAAACCCACCCATTTTTATTTCTCGTATTCATAACCCACCGCTTTTTGTATCCCACCTGTATTTATAACCCACCCATTTTTATTTCCTACTTCTATTTGCATCCCACCTGTATTCTTAACCCACCCATTTTTTATTTCCCACCTGTATTCATAACCCACCCATTTTTCCCCCACCTCTATTTGCATCCCACCTGTATTCTTAACCCACCCATTTTTTTCCCACCTGTATTCATAACTCACCCATTTTTATTTCCCACCTCTATTTGCATCCCACATGTATTCTTAACTCGCCCATTTTTATTTCCCCCTCATTGTATTTCAATGTTTTTATAACCCACAAGCATTACTCCTCTTTTTAAAAACCCATTTTCCCACCTGTATTCATAATCCATCAATTCTGTATTGAATACTTATGTATTTTTAACACCTCTTTTCAAAATACACCCATTTTTTATTTCCCACCTGTATTCATAACCCACCAGTTTTTACTTCCCACCTCTATTCATAACTCATCTATTTTTATTTCCAATTCATTTTTTTATTACACATGTATTTCAATGTTTTTCATTACCCACCCACATTACTCCTCTTTTCAAAAACCCATTCTTATTTCCTACGCATCCATTTTTATTTCCCTCTTCTGTATTCTTAACACACCACTTTTCAAAACCCACCCATTTCGATTTCTGACCTCTTTTTGTATCCCACCCATTTTCACACACTAATTTTACTTCCCACCTCTTTTCATTCATTTGCAGCCCACCTGCAATCATACCCACCCACTTTTATTTCCCAACACTTTTCGGATATGCCCTATATTCACTACACACCCGCTTTTAAATCCTTTTAAAACACCCTATCGATGTAGCTATCCCACTCACTCAACATAGTGCACCTGTATTCATGACACACAGCAGCAGAGGATGTAGACCATGTAAATAACAGGACACAAAGTGAGTAAAACTGATTAGGGTTTATTTTACGTTTATTTGTGTCATCAAAATAATGGATGAAGTACACATACACAATGACTATGCACAACCCAATCTTATACACCCCCAAAATAAAACAAAAACAAGTCTACAAACAGAAATAGTGTTTTATCAAATAAGATATCTATTCAGAAAGACAAAAACTATTGTAGGCTTTTTAAACCTACAAAATGTATACAAATGTATAAAGTTTAAGGCTGTGTGTTGGGACTTATTATTTTTATATTTCAACCAATTAAACAATCCAAAAATGCAGTTTTGTTCTGTATTCACACATCAAACAGTTCTCACCCTAAATACCCTTGACTGACGGGCAATTCCATTTTATTTCCATTTCTAAATATTATTACTGTAAAGAACTGAATTCAGATATTTTCAGTCTGCTTTTGGGCCCGTCATTATGTGGAATTCAATCTCAAAACATGATTAACCAAGGAATCAAAACTTAACAGAAAAAACAGAAACACACAGAGTAAAAACAAGCACAAAGAGCTACGATGTAAACGCTTCATTGAAATACTAATCACCTTCAATTTGAAATTAAAGAAATAAAGAAAATTACTATCTTTAATATGTGAGGAGAGACAGCTAATTCACTTTTGCTACTCAAAATCTACAAGGCCCTTTTTTGTCGTAATAACAAAAATCGTCTAGCACCAATTGGATTGTGGAATGAACACAATCCTCTGCAAAAGTAAGAAAAAGTGTTTAACAGTTAGTCACATTATGACTGTTATATGATGATTAATGTCCAGCTCTGGAATTAAAATCTCTACGTGGACACAAATGTACTGAGTAACATTTAAAGCAAAAAAACCAGCATGGAAGAGCAGAGCAGGAAGATTAAATTACAATAAGCATGGAGTTTTATCATTTGTTCAAGAGTAACGTGCTAGTGTTGTTGGCAGTTTAACTTTTTACCGAAAAACTGGTAAATGCATACATTATACAACCTCTTCAATTCAAGTAAAATTCAAGATTTACTTCTGTAATGTTCAAACGTTGTAGCTGATGGCTGAGTGGCTTTAATAAAATCAGCACTGATTATCTTAGCACTTCTTTTAGGAACCCTGAGAAATACATTTCAGCCTTTGACTTGTATTACGGATTTTATTTCACAAAATTATTGGTGTGAGAGAAAGCTGACTAGCTTCTGTGACTCGCAGGCGGAATTCTATTTCATGAAAGCATGATGCAATTCATCAACTTTTAATTGAGATGCATTTTTGTTGCTGTACAGTTTAGGTAAGATTCAATAATGTTATCTCAAGCCATCCCAGTCTGTCATGCAGTTCTTAGTGTTCCTTTGGTTATTTATAAAATCTACACGCATCACATCTTTTACAAAATATAAAAGATTACATTTAAAAAATGACCGTTATAAATGATTTCTGAATTGTTAATATGGTATTTGACTAATTTGAAAGAGACATTATTACTATTATAAGTCGATATACGTACTCATTTTGTTTCTCTTTAAAACTTTATACAAAAGATTAGTACAATATAAGAAAATCACTAAGAAAATAATTTACCCTTTTCCACTGTTCAATAGATCTCTATATTGCCAGTTTTAAAACGAACACCTCTTAAATTTTATCCTTCAAATGAAATGATTCAATGCTGTTGAAAATGTATTCCTTTAAAAAAAACACATACACATAGTTGTGTTCACAAGGACAATTCTGTTATCTGTCAAAGACGACCAGAAACTCTGTTTACGCTAAAAGTGGAATTATCATCATTATCATGGTCTGATTTTTGTTTACATTGCATTATAAGAAGTATGTGTACACTTTCCACATCCACTGAACAAGACCTAACAATGCAAAAACGTATCGACTTTCTATTTAACGCTAATATTTAATTTCTATATCTCCTACTAGCTGACGAGGTAAATCTTTATACCTCAGAGCTTTTAATCATCATCACAGGGGTGTGTGTCTGAAGCTGAGAGAAACACACAGCTGGATATCGAGTGTGTCCTTGTAAACACAGCCACATGCACCTTTAAGTACTATGCATATATAAATGATGCATTTAAAAAAATCAGCATTTCATTCCCAATCACACGATGCCATTTAACTAGACAAATGGAAGTGATGCAGACCGTAAAAATAGAATGGTTAAATATAAATGCCCTGTGTTTTTTAAAGTCTGTTCACACGGTTAACCAAAATCTAGTCATAAACCATACACAAAATTCATAACTGAGGCTCAGCCCCCCGTCAGCATTCAAGGGTAACACCTTTCTGAGTATAAGTCAGAAATGCCAAACTAAAGGCTTAAACCATCTTCTATACTAGGATAAAATATCTGAGTACATACGTACCACGATGAGGGTGCTCTCCAAATGCAGCATAGCTGCCCAAATATAAATTACGTCAGGAGCGTATTAAAACCATCGTTGTTTAAACTGCTAAAAAAAATTGCTAAAGCTCCTTCGGCAGGCTGCAGATCTGCTGAGTACTGGATTCAATCCAAGCGTTCAAAAACGTTTTCCATAAAGCATGTAAAATTTCATCATGCATATGCTAAATCCAGCTTTCCCCACTAGTGACCGGTTAGTTTAGATTCAAAGAATCTTCAACATTTGATTTTTCTAGCCGGGTTAAGTCAGTTCAAGAACAAGGCATATCTCTATCTCGCACTATTATGGTGTTGGTAAGTGTTAATACCAAATTGAAGTAGAAGTTTAACGGTTCTGCTTCTTCACGACTGGATTTCCTCCATTTTCTGACAACTTCCCTGTATAGATTGGCACTGGTCGTGTTTGCTGTTGTGATCCAAAAAATTAAAAAGAAAAGAAGCTTATTTAAAACAGTTGTGTTTTTGAGGTAAAATGGCAATTGCGGAGACAAAATCGAGAGGGGTGACATTTGAGCGATGCACCAAGTGTTAACTTTGACAGAACGTGTTCCTGCAATGAGGAAAAAAGGGAACAGAATTAAAGGTTGAATGAACACAATGTTGTATTTAAACTCTACATAAACATTTTTTAATGCACAAGTACAGTATAGAATCACATTAATATGACCGCCAAATAAAATCCATAGTAAACATTACAGCAGGTAGACAAAGAGTGACACATAAGATCCTCTTAGGTTGGGACAGGTATTTGGAGCCATGCTGCCTGCAATGCATCACAAAGCTGCTGAAGGTGTGAGATAAAATTAAAAATCTGATGATCAAGGTGGGCTAAATTGGGTAAAAGGTTGAGTGAATTGAGGGCCCATGTAAAGTGTCGCATTGTCTTGGTAGAAGAGCCTATCTACTCAATGGAAAACAATCAGTATATATGGGTATTACAGGGTATGGGCGTTACAGGGTATGAGCGTTACAGGGTACGGGCATTACAGGGTACGGGTGATACAGGGTACTGGTGATACAATGTATGAACAATATAATGTATGGGCATTACAGGGTACGGGTGATACAGGGTACGGGTGATACAATGTATGGGCATTACAGGGTACGGGTGAGACAGGGTACTGGTGATACAATGTATGAACAATACAATGTATGGGCATTACAGGGTACGGGTGATACAGGGTACTGGTGATACAGGGTACTGGTGATACAATGTATGGGCATTACAGGGTACGGGTGATACAGGGTACTGGTGATACAATGTATGGGCATTACAGGGTACGGGTGATACAGGGTACGGGCATTACAGGGTACGGGTGATACAGGGTACTGGTGATACAGGGTACTGGTGATACAGGGTACTGGTGATACAATATAATGTACGGGCATTACAGGGTACGGGTGATACAGGGTACTGGTGTTACAATGTATAAACAATATAATGTATGGGCATTACAGGGTACGGGTGATACAGGGTACGGGCATTACAAGGTACGGGTGATACAGGGTACTGGTGATACAATGTATGAACAATACAATGTATGGGCAAAACAGGGTATGGGTGTTACATAGTTACAATATATGGGTGTTTCAGCATATGCTAAGAAAATTTAGCATTAAACACCTTTACAGTTACATTGGAACACGATTTTGAGCAATTGAAGGTTAGGGGCCTTGCTCAAGGGTCTAACAGTGACAACTTGGTAGTAGTGGGGCTTGAGTTTGCGCCCTTAACCACCAAGCCAGTACTTCCCCATCTAACTCCCATAAAACATTTATTTCTGTCCGATCAGAACAATATTTTGAAAAACAATATTGATACATACCTTTCTTACTCTTCTTTTCTGAGTTAGCTGGGCACCCAACTGTGAGATGAGCTCTTTGTAGTCGCTGTGCCAGGATAACTCGGCCCCGTTGGTACAATGGAGTCGAAATTGAAATCAATCATTTCTCCATCCATCAGATCACTGTTGATTATGTAGTCAACATCACAGTCCAGGTTCTCAGTGAACATGTCGATATCTAGATCAGTGGGCAAGCGGTCCTGAGATGGCATAAAGCAGGGCTGACCGAATTGGTTTAACCCCTGCAGACCACCATTTCCGCCCGCAGATGGGAGAACTCCTTGCTGAATAAGGCCTCCAGCTGGTACTTGATGCGGAGTCTTTATGGCTGTCAGATGTTGTAGTTCGTGTCCCATGCCTGAACGCATCATGCCGAAGCTCAACTGAGAGATGTGCTGTTGATGGGATTGCGCCTGAAGGTTCATTTGCATCACTGAGCTTGGTTCCAAACTCTTGTCCATCATCATCGGACTGGGTTTAGCTTGCTTGCTAGACATATGGTCCCCAAGCCCAATGACATTAGCACCTCCCTGGCTGGGCATCAAAGGGTCCATCTGAGTCATCATGACATCGTTTGGTGGGGGAGAATCAGATGTCAGGAGTGCTTCAAGGCTGGATGGCACATGGGTCTTAAATCCGATATGAGAACCAGGGCCAGGTAAAGGGTTAAAAAGGGAGTTTCCAAAGTTTGATGGGCTTGCGTTGGAGTCCCCTCTTTGTTGAGCTGTGCTTGGCTTCCCTGGCTGAGGTCCCGGAGATCCCTTTGCTGGCTGCATCTGACAAAATGAGGCAAAATTCGACCCACGGGGGAGCAAGGTAGATGCGGAGGGCAATGGTGTAGGCGGAGCTTGAGGGGCTGTGCTAGGACTTGCATTACCTTGCTGTGCTGACATCAAAGTAAGCCCATCGATTAAGTCTAAATCCTCCATAAGGGTCTCAGCAAGAGTAGGAGGAAGACTGCTCGTGGGATAACCCTTCAGAAGTCCATCCTCCGGCAAGTCATCCTCATCTTCTTTGACTGGAGTGATCGGAGACAGACGTCCACTCAACGTGCTGGCATTGGAGCTGGTGCGTGGTCTAAAGCTTGTCCACATGTCCTGATCATCCAGGCTGCCACGTGATGACGGACTGCTACTGTTCACTCCCCATTTCCCAAACTGTCCTGTAGTGCCAGGGCTGTCAGCAGCCCCCGCACCGGACACAGTTTCACCCTGAATAGCCCCGCCTGCTCCTCCTATACCCCCGACACCAGCTTGCTTCTTGGTCTGCTTGGCTCGCAATTTGCTTTTTAGCAGCTTGGCGCTATTGTCCATGGAGACTGCGCGGCGACGAGGTGCTTTTCCGGTCTTGCCTCCTTCTGGATTGAGCATCCACCAGGAGCTCTTTCCTGTAGATTCATTGTGTACTCTCAGAAACTTGTTGTGGAGAGACAAATTGTGGCGAATGGAGTTCTGTGTGGAACAAAAACAAAGGAGCATTAAATGAAAAGGTGATAAGATTTTGGATATGATTCTGCTCTTAAAACAAAACAACAAGAAATTTTAAACAAATCAATTGTTATTATTGTTAAAAAAGAAAAAGTATTTATGTCTAAACAATAACATCCTTTTATCTCTGAAGAATTATATCAAAAATTACTAGTTTTTTTTTAATAACACTAGCGCCCCCTGCTGTTTAAGGTGAACAGATTATTTTAAAACGTCGACTTATGTTTTATATTATGGAATTTTAGAATAATCTGTCTTGTATTACATCCTGATTTAACAGATCTGCCAAAAATTTCTGCTCTTAAAAATATAACTGATAGAAAATTGTACAGTATGCACGCTTTGGTCTGCTTTACTAGAATTTACTAGTCCTGTAGACTAAATATCTAATTTCATAATTATGAAATAAGATTGATGACCCAACATTTTGATGGATTTACAAACTTTTGATGATTCAGCAAAAGCTCAGTCCTCCAATATGGTTTAATGGGCCATACAAGAATTGACAAATAAAATCTAGTATGCATTATAATTGCATTACAATATTAAAATCACAAAATTACTCCACCCATTTAAGGTTAAGGCAAAATAATATCACATTACAGATACATCTTTAATAAGTTATTAAACATTTTAATACACTGTTTTATCATGATACTGCACTGTCATGATTCAACAATAATAAATAATAAACAGTGTGTTTATTAGTGAGTGTTGTGGGTAATGCTTTGGGGGTATCAACCAGAGATTGGGGGTTCAAATCCAGCCTCAGCTACACAACAGTTGGGTCCTTGAGCGAAACCCTTAACCCTGACTGCGGACCCAAACTTCTAAACAATCTGGGATATACAAAGAAGACATTTAGTTGTACTGGGTGATAATGTGAATGTGTGTAATGATAAATAGATACATTCTATTCTATTAAATTAAAACTATCACCCACACCTGTCCAACTCTTTTTTACCTTCCATCCTGCAGAGCTGTTGCTGTCTCCTTTATCTTTAAAATAGGGCACCGTTTTGACCATCCAGTCATAGATCTGTGCCAGGGTGAGACGCTTCTCAGGTGAGTTCTCGATCGCTTGGCTGATCAGATCAGCGTATGATTGATTCCCCCACGCGTTGCGTCGGGAAGAACCCTTCCGAGGTGTCGCTCCGCCCACTCCGGGCACGGTCCCGCCCTCCGCGGCGACAACTTTCTCTGGCTCGGATGTGATTGGCAGAGGCTCCTGCTTGTCTTCTTCGGTAGGCGGGGTTCCTGCGGTGGACTCCGCGCCATCCGTCCCTTCGGATTTGACAGCTGAGATGTCCGGCCGCGGTAGAGGCCATGTGCAGGACCGCGGTCTGAACTGCGGCTCAAAATCTGGGTCAATAGGGGGCGCTCCATCATGTCCCTCGGGATCCATCATGTCCCTTTAATATCGTCGATTTTTAACCAAAAACTAGCCAAAAAGATGTAGTCAACTAATGAATCTAGTGAATTAATTAATGATGGGTTTGAAAATTAAAAAGCAATCTGATTATGACGCGGTTTGACGTACTTAATTTCTTATTCTAAGTAGATATTTTAATATTAGGCAATAAATAAGAGCAAGTAGTAATTATTGCTAAATGTGCTTTGTTGTTGTTGTTAAAATGTCCAGACGACACGCAATAATCTGGACACACAAATAAAGCGTCGTTTAATCCTCAGATTGGAGATTAAAGAGGCACGTTAATCGCCTTAATACTAACTATCATAAACCTTCCGATAGTGTCTCTTTGTTTACAAAAATACACCAATACAAAGAAAGTTGTTGTATTTAACCGTACAATCTGTAAATATACATAAAAGAAAACAGCTGGAATGCTGATTTAAACTATTTTAAATGCGATCGAATACATAACGAACAATTAATAAAGATGAGCAAAGGTAAAATGATAGCCAAATATAAAAAAAACGGAATTGGATTAACTATATAAACTGAATGTGTCTACAATTAAAAGCTGTTCGATGTAAATCCTGATTCTAATGTATACTGGATGTAAATAAGAAAAAAGTATTTTTTGTAAACATTTCAGCTATCGACATTCCAATAAATTGTACTTGAATCTCAAAGCTCGCTATTAACTGTGTTATTATTATAGCTCTTATTATTATTATTATTATTATACTTTAGATTATGGTTCGGGTATGTGCGCTCCTCCATGCTGTGTGCAGGCGCGTGTCACCATCTGCCATGTCCACACGCGCGCGCGCACACGCACACATACATACACACAAGCGCGCGCACGCACGCACGCACGCACACACACACGATAGATCGCGCGGCAACAACTCCACCGAATCCGTCCGTCCACGTTCCGTTTCGTTTAAGTCCAAACAAACCGGCCGCACTTATTCCTCTTAAAAGGCGCCAAACACAAACAGTTCGAGCCGGCTCGTCTCTCCAGGCCGGACTGAACTCGCCACCGTAGTTTTAGCGTCCGCACAAAAGTCGGTAGCCACCTAGTTGGCTAACTCCTCCGCTTAGTTACAATGCCTGAGTAAAACCTCAGAACAACAAACTTTCTTCTCGAAACCAGATTTTCCTTCGTGGTTAGTGTTCAGTCGTTGAAGAGAATTCGACTTGAAGCAAATATTCACTCATTCATCGTACGGATGTTGTTTTGTTTTGTTTTGACTCGAGGCGAAGACTCCCTGCTGACGTCTGTTTACCACTGCCAGCTAACGCAACTGCGCATGCGTGGAGAAGTTTGCCGGGAAATGCAGTCAGTCACGCAGTGATATAAAAGGCGGCTCGTGGTGTTCTGTGATTCCCCGAGTCAGTCTCAATTAACTCTTCAATAAAAGTCGACTTGTTACAAATGTTTACAAAATGACCTTCATTTCATCAATGTTATGGACTGTTTTTGTAGTCCAGCTTTTAATTCGTGTTAGAATTTTCTGATGCACTACTGCCCCCATCTGGCTATAAACTGCTAAAACATGTCTCAGCATTGTAGAAAGAACACCAAGTCCTGATGATGTCATACAACCCCAGGATTAACCTTAAATCTCACCCTAACTGTATCCCAAATATCCAACAAACAGTGAGCAGTAGGACATGCAAAAAAATTTTTAAACATAACTAAGAAAAAATATGTGCCTCTGGCGGTGTGGCGGTGAATTACTTTGCGGTGCATATAGCGCCGGGTCTGATTGGCTGCCCTGTATGTCAATCAAGGAACAACTTTGCTAGCATGGCGGATGATCGTATGACGATAGATAAATAGAGTTTAGATCAACTAACTAGTTAGTAACTAACTAGTTTACTAAATCCTGACCTAGTAATATAATTATTGGGTACAATTATATTATTAATTGATGAGTATAATAATTATAATAACTAATATAATCTAACTAATATAATGCAACGAATAGATTTTGCCAACTGACTATGACAACCAATGTACACACCAAGCCAGCCTCATAACAGGAAATGTTGCCAACTTGGTGACTTTGGCACTATTTTTCAAACCCAAAATACCAATGTTACGAAGTTGTGACTTGAATAAATAAAACATTGTACAGGGATTTGCACAAACCCTACAATCCCCCCACCCCCTACCCCAGATAAGTTGGAATAAAATATTTTACCCAGGGCCTAATGTTATAACTGGTCACTAGTAAAATGCTTACCAAATAGTTAAGTGTGTGTCTCTTTGTGAAAAGCTAAATAACTAGTTAGCTAATCATGTTTCAGTCTGAACTGTATGCTCAAAAAAAAGGGGGGGGGTAACAAAAACTGATTTATGTAATTTACGTAAGAATGATTTATACCAAACAATCAAGTCATGAAATTATTTTGTCAAATTCCTGTCTATTTCAAAGGCAACATAAGTTGCTCATATGTTCAGAGTTCATTCGTAATTTTAACATTTTTAAGGCATTTTTGGTCATTTTTCTCTCCCACAACGTCATTCCTTGCAGGGGTCACCAACGTGGTGCCCAGGTCGCCCGCGAGGACCTCATGAGTCGCCCGCGGGCCTGTTCTAAAAACAGCTCATAATAGTGAAAGTTACCA
>JAOTRQ010000025.1:3400708-3418690 GCA_028565875.1 Hoplisoma paleatum
ATCTATCTATCTATCTATCTATCTATCTATCTATCTATCTATCTATCTATCTATCTATCTATCTATCTATCTATATAGTATTTCAAACACTAACAGTCTAAACACTAACAACTAAATTTGTTCTAATTCGAGGTTCGCAGGGTTGTTCAGTTAAAGTTCCCTTCATTAGACTTTGTTTCAAGGTGGATTTACAGCTTGTGGTGACCCTGTAACTCCTCTGTCACCAGCCGGTACTATTTATAGATGAACCTTCATTACCATACACTTGGTACGATGATTAAATACCAATAGAGAATCAGAATCCTTTTGTGCATGATGCCAGAACATTATAATTAGGTTATGAGAAATTAAAAAGAGTGATGAGGATCACACCACAGCAGGACATCTGTAGCATTTCGTTAGTATGCAGTTCGGCGAAAGGACCCCCTCCTCCCCCCTTTCACACCCATCCCAGCTCCCCCCCTGCGTACCGGAGCCCGGTGACTCCATCTACGTTTTACGCGCTGACTCCGCCCATTGCTCGGTTTTGTCCAAATCTGGCTTTTTGCGTCGCCGGGGCTCCCGATTTCAAGCCTACGTCATCAACGGGGAGAGGGAATGCTGACGTCTTGGAGGACTCAGAGTCAAGAGTGGAAGAGGTTGGGAGGGGTACGAGGAGAGAGTTTCAGCATCGCAGAAGCATTGATATGAGGCAGATCAAACAATGTAAATTACCCTCCCCATTCGGTGCTAACCCCCCTTTCCCTTCCCTCCTCCCGTTCTTACGTCGGCGTTGGCGCATTGGGGCACCCCTCGACCAGCCTATATAAGTACCTGGCGAACAGGGTAACTTCACCAGATTTACGGACTCCCTACATCTGGGCGAGAAGCGGCTTTAACAGCGGCCGAATCGACCGACACTCCGAGCCGGAGGAATCCATCCAATCTTCGGTGCCACGGGAAACCGAAGCGGAGAAGACGGACATGTAATCATACCGAGACAGAACTGCGCTTTTCTCTACTCCTTTCCGTTCAGCTTTACCTTTTAAAAATCTACAAATATGTACCGTTCTACTAAAGGAGCTTCAAAAGCCCGGAGGGACCAGATAAACACCGAAATACGGAATCTGAGGGACTTGTTGCCCATCACTGATGCGGACAAGGCTCGCCTCTCATACCTACACATCATGTCCCTTGCCTGCATACACACCAGAAAATCGGTCTTTTTCTGCCAAGGTAAACACATTGCATGTAAATATATACACGATATATATTGACTATAAGAAAACGTCAAATAGTTGATACAGTAAATGTTTGTATTCTGTGAGCTGCTTTACAGCAACAGGTGGAATTCATGCTATTTTTAATACGAACAACGAAATACAATAATCCAGGGCATGCAGTATTGCAAAGTATAAATATATTCACCTCTTGTTTTCTGTTACGACTTTTTGTGTAATCATTTTAATAATCTGATCCATACATACCACAGTGACCAAAACTCTATCTATCTGCCTGTCTGTCTGTCTGTCTGTCTATCTATCTATCTATCTGTTAATTAATTAATAAAGTCATTCAACTGTCCAACCATCCGTTTGTCCGTCCGATCGTCTGTCTATCTAGATTTTAGATATACCTCTAATAAAATGCGTTTGTTTGAGAGTCGTTGTCCGACGTTCTGAAACTCCAGTGCACTGTCCATGGTGCTGAAACAAAACCCGCCCTACAATTTACACTGCAGTCAGAAGAGAAATGTTTAGTCTCACAAAGTGAATGATCATTATTTAAAAATTTTTTTCTAGAGCTGGGAGCAACAAGCAGTGTAGAGGGAAGCCCTTCTTTCCTGTCATTTGAAGAGCTCTCTGAGCTGGTGCAAGCCATGCCAGGGTTTCTAATGTTGCTGACTGCTGAGGGGAAACTACTGTACATGTCAGACAGCGTCTCTGAGCACCTTGGACACTCACTGGTGAGTGTTACTAGAATTTTAGCATATGTTTCAAGTAAAACAGATTCATATTTAAAAAACTTCATATTGTTTTTACATTTGCAGGTGGATTTGGTTGCCCAAGGTGACAATGTGTATGACATTATAGATCCAGCAGATCATGTTATTATGAGAAGCAACCTGGTGCCTCTGACTTCACCTGATACCGGTAAGACAGCCACATGTTTCTATATAACATTCCTAAGTGTTACTAAAATATTCATGTTTGTTTAGAAATTAAACTATAATTCTCTCTCATTGTTCTTCTAGATCGATTGTTCCGGTGCCGTTTTAACACTTCTAAATCGGTGCGCAGACAGAGTGCAGGAAACAAGCTCGTACTAATTCGGGCTCGGTGCCTATCACAACCAGTGAGCCCTTCTTCACCTGGATCCTACTGGACCTCCAATCCAGTCTGGGTCTGTTTTTGTGCACCTTTGGACCCTCACCCACCCAGACCTGGTACCATAACTGAACATCATTTTACCCCATCCCTGGAGAACAGCTTCCTGCTTGTGTGTTTCCGTTCTCAGCACAGTCATGACATGAGACTGCATGATGCACAAGATAGGTAAGCAAATGGTCTGTTATATTAGTAACATATATCATATAAGAGACAGAGTGAATTTATTGTGAACCCTGTGTTTTTTTTTATCTAAGTGTTAATATTTATCTGGGTATGGATGTGGAGATGCTTCGCTCTCGTTCCTGGTACAGTCTTCTGCATCCACAGGACCTCACACATGCCTCAGCTCAGCATCGCAATTTGTGTAAGTGTCACAAATTCTACAATGCTTAAGTATTCTGTCAATAAATCAGTGTAGTAGAAGCACATTTTAACACACCTACTTAATGATGCATGATTCAACATTTCATGCTGAGTAAAATATGTCCTGACTCATACATTTCCTATTCTTTTTTTACACAGTGAGAGAGGGAGGCGAAGGAAGAGCTGAAATGGTGGTTCGTGTGGAAGCTAGTGATAACTCATGGGTTTGGCTGTATATGGTCCTGCAGCTTGAAACAGGAGAAAACCCAATTAGCAGCAACAATTACATCATCAGGTAAAATATAAGACAATATTTTAACCCTTTGGAGACTCATATTCTCTGTTTTAGTAATTTCCATAAATATTTCTTTAATTTATTATTATATATTCTCATTGTACTATTTTGTGTATATGTTTCATAACAATACTTGTTTTCATGTTTAGACATTATGATAAAAATCTTATTGATTGCAATAGACTGTTTCATAAATGCTCATTTTCTTCTTCGTGTCAGCTTTTTTTCTCTCAAAACTCTCAAAAAAATCCCAGTAAAGGGTGACATTTGACTATTTTTTTAACATAAATTTCCAGCACAAATGATCATAGAGATATTCATGTCGATTTGGACAGTGCATTGGCAACATGACTTTAAAGGATTAACAAATAATGCTACACATTTAATAACAGTTTAAAAGAAACCAATTAAAATGATACTTTTTCATTTTTCTAGTGAATCAGAGGCTTGGGCAGTAAGGCAACAACTTAGCTCTGAAGAGACACAGCTCTCTGCAGTGTTGAGTACCAGTACCTCCCAGCAAGAAACCATCAGCTTGCAGAGTCCAGAAACACTTTCCAGTCCCGACCAAGTCTTTACACCTGGGAGCAGTGGTCTCTCAGCTCAGTCATTTGACTTCAGCATGGCAGTGTGCAGCACTGGTTCTACAGAAGAACAAGCCACAAGCTCTTCAATGGACCCAATGCCAATGGAGAGTGGCCCCCACTCCAGTCTCTCTTCTATGGAAGAAGAAAGTTTATTCCAGCAGCCTACCAGCGAAGTGTTAGAAAGGCCATCAGCCTCTTCATCTCCCGACACAGTGGCCACTGTGTCAGATTTGGACTTTCTCACCCAAAACATACTTCTTCCCCCTGCTTTTCAAGTAGATCCTCCACTACCTGCACTCCCTCTTCCTTTACCACCAGTGACTACTTCCCAAGCTCAACAGACCAAGGAGTTTGAGTGTACCCCACCCTATACACCTCAGCTAGGGAGTAGCAGTTTCCCGTTTGGGGAACCTCTATTCAGCTTTGATCCCACTGGTGCCACCACACCTCCACCACTTGCCCCAACTGCATCAGTCACCACTACCGTAGCACCTTCTCTTTCTCCATCTGCCCCCTCTGACCCACAAGGCAGCCCTGCTCCGCCAAACACTACATTGTCTACACTGATGCCACTTACCCTGCCAGCATTGTCCACAGATATTCTTTTTCCTTGCAGTGGTTCATTATATGAGAAACTTCCTCCAACCCCAGACAGTCCAGGCGATGGAGACTGCACTATTATGACTCTGCCTGAGGTTCATGGTCCACTATATGTTGATGTCCCACGTGGAACACTTTCCTACCCTCCAGATGGCCTGCTTACCCCTGAAGCATCACCTGGAAAACAATCCGATCTGACCTTTTTCTCCATTGAGCAGGAGTACAAAAAAGAAAGAACTGATATTTCGCTTTTAGCACATCACATAAGTACATTAGCTGAGGGTTTCTACCTAGACCCTCTTCTCACCAAGTTGCTACCCTCCCCATTTTCTCCACGACCTTCTTCTCCCAGCCTGGATACAGAAGGTATTGAGATAGTCTCACTTCTTGGAGACGTCTATCCTGTGAAAGAGAGGCGAGGTCTGGACTTGCCCATTTTCCCAAACGATGACTCTCTGTTTGAAGAGAGTGTCTTAGAGACTATCTTCCAAGAACTTTCATCTCCATCAATCTCTTCCAGCCCTTCCTCCCCCTCCAGCCCTTCCTTATCCCCAACAACTGAGTGCTGGCGTCCACCCCTGCAATTTGACAGGGTTTCTGATGTGAGTGCTGGCGACTTCTGTAGCGTCCATTCGGCGCAATGTAACCACATGGCCGGGTGCGGGGCCATACTATCACCAGTTAACCTGGTCGACATGGTGGATGTGAAGTCGGCAGGCGAGGTTGCTATGGAGACAGAGATTGCATCATCACCGCTGTCGACTGGTATCCCAGCGTCTCCACCACTGCAGCTGACAGCCTCACCAGTCTCACCTGTCTCTCCACTGCCTGTCTCTTCACCCGCCAGCCCCGCATCGCCTGGTCTGCCCTGCGCCCAGTCCCTCATCGAGGAGCTGGCCGCCCTGGAACCTATGTTTGGGGCAGGTGCCTCGATAGCCCCTGGCCTGGGGCAACAACCTGAGTTGTATCAACTCCAAAGTCACCTGCCACATCAGTGCTTCCACAAAGGTAAAAACAGTGTATTTATTGTCTGTCTTACTTATTTGGGATTGGGGATGATATTATAGCTGAAATTTCTTTCTAAATTTTTTGTTGTTGTGTCTTTCAGATGAAAGCAGAAGTGATCCTCCGTTCTAAAATAAGTCTGTGACTTACTTCATCAAGTATGGCATATTGTCATATTTCATGGAGCTACTTTTACTTAAAAGTGAAGATTATCTAAATGTATAATTATATACATTATGTATATAAGGATAAAAGACTTTGACTTGCTCATTCGAGAAAAGAGAAAAGTCAGTCACTTTTTGTTCATGTATTTCTCCATGAATTTTATATGTCACGATGGGTGCAAGATAGCAACAATAATGCAATACACTAGCTGTGTTGATCAAGTTTTTAAAGCACTTTGGAGGCCAGTGTCTGTCTTGACTTTATAAAACCTAAGCTTTTTATCAGAGATTACCATCTCTGACTTTGCAAGCGCAAATGAACTTCCAGACTTGCATTTGTATTCACTCGTAGTGAAAACACTGATGTTGTGAACTTTGAGACCTGGACAAAAAAATCTCCATCCTTTTAAAAACAAAATGCCAACTTTTAGGCTCAGTGTTTTTGATGGCAGAGTCACACACTCAAAGTCCAATGTGTGGGCCCATATTCCTATGGGACTTTTAATGTAAAGATGCAAATAATCTTAAAAAACACAAAAGTCAATCATAATTGACTTTCAACTCAAGACATTGGGCTTCGGGTTTGTTTTGGCCAATTCTTAATTTTCATTCTTTCTTATATATGTATAAAAAACTATGTCGATGTATCAGTGTGCTGTACAGAGGTTTCTTTCATATGTAAACAAAACAACTTATGTGCAAGAAAAGATCTTCAGTTCCAGTGGACACCACTGGAGCTACTTGCTAACCATTTACAAACACTGCATGGACTGCATACAAACCACTGGACTGATACAACAACGGATTCATGAAACTGGATGCAAATGCACTAGTCTTTTGCAGCATCAATATTTGTAATGCTCGCAATCTAATGCTCTCGTGTTCTTGGGACAACTTTGGCTTGCTGAACTCAACCAGGCAGTGTTTTTATACAGTGATACCACAGTGACATCGTAACTTTACTTCGTGCGGTGTAGAGTGGTTAACTTGATGGTATGAATGGCCAGTTCTTCTTTTTTGAGAGGCAATAGGGACAATAGGGATGGGCTTACTATTTCTATTTAGTTACTAGTCGACATGGGTTGACATCAACACGATTCAATTCCCATGGGCAGACATGCTAACGTAGAGTTGTCTACGGTCAAGTAAAGGATTGATTCCTACGTTCTACCTATTTACATGCTAAATTGTATGTGTGCTGTTATACAGAATGAATGTTTGGTGTGTGTGCCTCTAGAAAGGCATGCGCCGAGATTATGGTATGGTAATAGGATTTACACATTTGTATATTTGTACAAACTACAAATCTGTACATACCAGAGACATTTGCATTGTTTATGATGATACATACTTGACATGCTATTTATGACAAATGGACATTGTGGATCAGTGTTCTTTTTTGTGGCTAATGTTGTTGGCTGTCAAAAACAAATGCTTTTATATTAAAGTGCACTTAAATCTGCTCAGGTCTTTTTGTATTATTACTTAGCCAAATAAATATTCCTTCCCCAACCCCCTACCGTATTGCTACCTATCATCTCTCTATTACTCCATTCCCTCCATCATTCCTTCCTCACCACCCTTCATTCTCTGTCTCTCCTCCACTCATCCTTCCCCTGGAGCGTGGACTGCTCAGCAACAGCACTGACGTACACTCATGATGAGACAATATCTGACTCAGTGTGACGCACATGCTTGACACAGAGGGCCACTTCCCACTTTGACGCACACGTGCAGCGAATGGCAGTTGTGCTAAAAGCCCTCCCTTCTTTTTCATTTCCTTGCCTGGAAGTATACAATGTACCTGCTACACCTACGTCACAAAGCACTGCTGTTCTATGCCATATAAGGGCTTTCCTGCTTAGGGGTGCCAATTTTAGCATCACTCCTCCTTTTTACTCCAGCATCCTTCCCAAAATGGAAGCCAAAAAAAGTGTTGGTGAGAAATAGACATACAGAGACACACAGAACAGAGTAATGCTATGCTACTAATCCGTAAATTATGGGATTTGGTTTCTAGAACTGAAATCAATTTAGATTTTAGATAGATACATAGCATAAACATAACATGCTGTATAATAAAATTGCACCAATAAGGTGTGATCTGATGTGCACCTTTTATATAAGCAAATCATAACTGTCTTTTTGTCAATAATATTTACTCTCCTAATGTTCACATGAATTCATTGCAGATAGAACAGTAGCACATTTTACGAGGCATTTAGGGTCTGAACATTTTGTTCCAGGCGTGCAGGTCCACATATGCTGGTGAAAACACGCACAATGCTACATAAAGCTAGAATAGCTCTGTTATGCCCCCCTGTGGCAGAAACGGTAAACTAACATTGCACCAAAAACGAAGGCCTGTAGTAGGTATAATAAAGACATACGCCCACTACTCACAAAAAGTTAAGCATTTTTGGCTTTCGTATAGCTTTTATCGAAAACAAAAAAGTTCTCGATTGCAGTGAAATTATATAACAAAAGTATAGTATTTAAAGTAGAAGCAATGAATGGTGAATACATTGTCTCAAACAATTTATTGATACAAAAGCCAACAACAATAATGAATATCACTGTCTCTATCATTGTCTGTAGCTTATTTGCCATTTAGCATTAATTACAGTTTACCAACCACGTCTCATGCTGTTCACAAATCAATGTATTGCCTGCTGGGGCATGTCTTCTATTTTTGAATGATGGTCTTCAGGTCATTGAGCTTCTGGGATACAGAGTTTATGAGCTTCTACATCATGACTCGGTTGATCCAATAAGTTTTCTATTGAATCAATTATTGGAGAAAGTGCAAGTGACTCTATTTGAGATACCCCAGTCTCCAGCAACCGTTTCCTAATGATGCACTGCACACTTACTGCTGCAGATTTAATCTAAATATAACCTTAAAATCCAATTAGTCAACCTTCTCATTAATTTTTCCCAATGGTAAGTGGAAAAGATAGTTTTTTTTAAAAAAAAAAAGATCACCACATTATCACAACTTTCACTTTTCATAACAACATTTTGTTAAAACACATGCGACATCAATGGCCAAAAGACCCAATTTATCAAATGATAAATGATTTACATTTTCAGCATTTAGCAGATGCCTTTATCCAAAGCGATTTACAATGACAAAGGCACAGCATGTTTTTAACTAATTGAGCGATAAGGGGCTACAATGACAAATTAGGAGGTTAGTGTGGGGTCATATATAGCCATGACTGAATGATAACTATCATTTTGGTTTTGTTTTTCTCACTACAATTTTTAGCTCTGCTTTATTATTATTCCAATATGATCCTGAAATATGGAAACACTAGGACCCAGTTATATTTGGGGAAAAATCAGCTATTACAAAACACCGCCATGTTGCTTGTGCATCGTCTGAAGAGTTTTATCGCCATCTAGTGGCAGAACACAAATACGCACATTGTAAAACAACCTAAGATTAATTCAACAGAACACAAGTGAGTACGGAGCCCCCTGGCTGTATCGGTGGGGGAAATATTTTGATTATTAATCCGTTCTTTTGGCTTATTTTTATACCATGGACGCAAATGCCTTTCAAGACAAATACTTGATTTACTTCTGAGATTCCAAAAACATTTACATCAGCCTAACATAATCAAATGTTGACCCTCAAACTGGAACTTCAATTAAATGTATAAATGTTTAAATATTTAACTTATTTCAAAGTTGTATTTGTTTTTTCCTCCTATATATAGAGATATTGTGTAACGTATAGTATAGTACACATATGGTATATAGCTAAGTTCGAGATTGCAGATGTAGTCTACGTTTTAAAGATATTAATAAAGTACATTCTTGGTAGTGCATTTTCATATAAATAATGTTATTAGACCATTTCAATAATCTAATTTCAGTGATTCTGTTAGGCATGTCAGTGTATTCCACCTGCAACGCATCCTGGATTCAACACATTTATAATCAAATCCTTATTGTGATACATTCATTCCGGTACATAAATGGTTAATCATGTAGCCAACGTGCATAACGTTTAATTGGGGTAGAACACTTCACTTTTCAGTATATATACTTAGTTAGGACACCACCATTTTTGTCAAGAATGGCCTAAACTGCAACACATTTTCGGTGTTTACTGTAGTGGGTTCGTTTTGTTTCACTTTAAGAAGTTGTTTTTTGTTATAAGAAGTGTGACTTGGAAAACATGCAGATGTACACTGAGCTCTGTTTATCTTTCAGGTAGTTTCGACTGTCATTTATCAACACCGTCGCCATATTTAAGTGTCAAGTTGGATTGTAAATTTGAATCTAGGTTCGATTTAAATCAAGTTCCTAGCGTGTGTGTCGACTTTTATACAGCAACGTAGCATTAAAACGTGTACAACTTTGAATATAGTTCAATGGCGCGTATCTGTTCTTTCACTGTTCAGTGTTCCTCTGTGGGTGGCGCCATTATTGCACACTGCATCCAGACTGAAGAGCGATCCAGCCCGCAGGAGGAAAACTTACCGCCTCATTCAACGCAGACTAGTAAGAACAAGACAGACTTTCTCTTGTTAGTCTACTCCGGCTACTCCTTCTCATGGGGTCACCACAACTCCTCATCTTCGACTCAGCACATATATTACACCGGATGCCCTTCCTGTCGCAACCCTCCCTGATTACAATTAGTCAAGGCTGGGGACCTGCACTACAGTTTAGGGAACATTTAGAATCTCCAAGTCGCCTGGTGGCATGTCTTTAGACTATGGGAGGAAACCCGAAGCACCCGGAAGAAACCCATGCAGCATCCAACAGTTTGCTTACTTGGGCCTCGAACCCAGGATGTTCTTGTTGTGAGGCGATTCTTTATTCTATTCTAAAATGAATTCCAAGGAAGAAATGTACTATGAACTTTTACATTAGATCTATGAAATGGATGAATTACGATGAAAGTCTATAGTAGTACTGTGAACATTTCGAATATTTTACAGTTCTTCTATGAACGTTTATGGTACATTTTACCCGAGTTCTTATTAAAATGTTTGATTTATTCAACTGTAAATGACATTGGTTAAAATGTTCTTAGTTTTATTTTTAGTGGTTTCACCGTGTTGGATGTGGAAACACACTGGATAAAATCACCTATGTTTACCCAGCGGCTCTCAAGCAGTTGATTCGCACTGCCTTTCCTCAACAAATCCGTGACTATGAGGATCCAGACCATCAAAATGTAACTTTTGTCAAGCTTTTAATGTGATGATTAAATATGAATTAATTCTATAATAATTAATATTTTTGTGTTTCAGGTGGTTGTCATCACCATGGATGACTTGAATGCAGTAGGGTCAGATCAAGATGATGAACCTCAAGAATGACACCATCCTAAAAAAATCATATCTGTCTAAAAAATAAAATAATAAAGGACCATGGTGAAGGAAATTGGCGGGTTTAATGAAGAGCTGGAATATTAAAACATGTGTGTTTCAAATTGTGGTGGGTAAGGATCATGAGTGAGTTAAAAAAATAGTGGTGAATTACGAATGCAAATTGGTGAACTACCAAGTTGGTTAGGAATATATTTGTGCGAGGAAAATAAGCAAAGCACTTATATAGGTTGGTAATGAAAAAAGATATGAAAATGTAATTATTAACCATTAAATGTGTATGTTTCAATTGTTTGAAAAATGTTTCAACTGTTATCTCTCTGGATTCATCATGGATAAATCATTTTGACCTGTAACAATGTATTTGTAAATCTTATATTTAAATTGCCATTATTGTAAGATTGATAGTTTATTCACAGGTCTGTAGTTAAACCATTTAATTGAATAGACTACACTCAATCACATCCATCCATCAATGATCTAGTTTTACCACAGCTTGATTCTATTTATGGTCACGGTGGGACACACCCTGTATAAATTAAAAACACTACTTTGCAACATTACCTTAATTTGTGCCACCCTGATCAACATGGTACAGGAATTTAATGTCCTTGCCACATAAAGTGCAAAACACTGTTTGTGAATACAAGCTGAATCCACAAAACAGAAAATATTATCAGATAATTTATTAGGCAGGCACCAGTTGGGCCTACAGGACAATTTGAAGATTTACTCTACAAAATGGGTGAAACATACCCTGGTGATTACTTTGTAAACTATAGTTTTGTACATGGCAAAGTATATGTAATTATTTGTTAATTACATATTATTATAGACGTGTAATTACATATTAATTAATGTGTGTGTGTATTGCAGGCTACACACACCAATTTCATTATATCAGTGTCAATTAACCTGACTGCATATAACACATTTTATATATGACATTTTATAACACATTCACAAAAACATTAATTTTAAACATTTAATCCACAACAACCTAAGCAATTTCCGACTAATAATGAATCACCTTTGAATACTTAAATATAGTTAATATTTGCGATATGTAACAATTTCAGAGACGTGCCAGTTACAAACTTATAAAAACTGTATAACAAAAATTACTTTTTTATACAGTTTTACAATTAACTTTAAATATCCAATTAACTATAAGGAACAGCTTTAATGGACTTGGAATTTGAATGATTTCTGCAACTGTTTTCGGTGACAATATAATGAAATCTATTCAGCTTAAAATTAGAATGATGGTCTCATAATTCCTATTTAATGATTATAAATGACTGAAAAGATTTGAAACTTTTCTGTACCCAAAGGTCACCTTTCCAAAATCAAAAATAAAATGCAAACTGTCATAAAAGATTAAAATCAAATATTAATCACAATAATCACAAAATAATCAAAATATCGATGAATAAATCTGTAGGCCTATAAACTTATTTAAATGAAGACATCTGTGACTTTTCAGAATCGAGGACAATGTGCTTTAATCATTTAACCGCAGGAAAAAAAAACATGCCTTTGTTTAAAATTTTATAATTCATCTTTGCATTCATGAAACCCATGTGTCAGCGAGTGAATAATTATGATTCATGCACCTGAAGTGGTGCTTAATTTTTTATACACCAAGCAACTGGCAATTCTTTATATAACATTGATAAAATAATGGACACACTCACACTGAAATGACAAATTATTGTTTATTATTAAAAGCTGTCCATCAGGTTTTAATAAATAATAAAGGTTAAAAAAATCTAGCTGTGGCTCACAGTTAAATAAATAAACATAAAAATAAAATATTTAATAATGAACTGTAAAAAGATGGATAGGAAAAATCCAATCTTAGCTTTTACACCTTACAAAGAGTAGTATGCACGTAAACTAAGCAAGGTCATCCACTCCAATAACCAACTGACATGAATAGTTTTTGCTGTCAGTCTAAACAGGGTATCATGGACTGACAAACTCTGCAGCGAATGCACTTTTGCTTTTGCCTGGCATCGAAAGAACCACTTACGATTTATGACAAGATTTCTATGATGTGCTTACAGAAACAAGCTCAGAAGTCACACTAAATAAATAAAGATTTAATTACCTTTCTGAATTAAATAATGAAATTGTTTATGAGGCTTATTTGAGCTTATCAAAATGGTTTCTGGGAAAATGTTAATGTGGGTGGTGATCTACCAAACTACAAAGTAGAAAGAACAAAGAAGCACATTACAGTTAAACATCATCACTAACTGACCAGTACTTTAATAGCTATTACATTTCTTCATAGACAGAGGTACTGATGCTGAGAAGTCTTTGGTTTGGTGGGTGTAAGTGCGTATAGGATGGATGAAAAGACCCCCGCCCCCTTCAGTTGCTCAGGGTACCAAGGGCTGACAGTAACTTCTGACCCTCACCAACTTCTGGCAGATATTTGTACATGCACTGATTTACTGTGTGATAATGATAATTTGTTATATAAGAGCTTTGATATCCAGGTCATTTTCTAGGTATCCCATTTCATACAGGCCAATCTGCCGATTGTCTGGTTGATTTAATAGACTCTTGGCACTGTGCACTATTTAATATTGTTAAAAGAAGATTTACATACATATTTGACTGATTTACACTTATTGCTCAATTAACCTGCTGTGCTTAGCTGTGAATCTTTTAAATGTGTTGAATATATTCCAGGAAGTTTTAATCCATGAATCCATGCAAAACATTACAAAGCAGTCGTCACAGGAGATTCGTGTTTTGAATATCATTGCCAGGATGGCTTCAAATCGCACACAATTATCAACAAAGATGCTTTAATACGAAGGCTCTCAAAAGTCGGACACTTTTGTTTGATGGGAATCGTAAGGGTGGGATTGGTCGTCATTGATTAGAGCTTCTAGTCCAAATGTTGTACCCATCTACATTATTGGACACTAAAAAAAGTTTATTAGGAGTGGATTTTCCAGTGATGTGATCAGGGACTACATGCAATAAAATAGCATCTTTGAAATTATTAATAGATAAGATCTTAATTAAAATATCTGAAGCATTTAATTAGATTTCAATGTCTTAAATATCTTGTTTTTATAGGTTAATTGTGCCATTGTGTGATTATTATGATTAGAAAATCATATAAAGCAACATTGCCCACAACATACGTTTGGTAAACACACTGTTTGCATGGGTTGTCTATATGCATTCTGGTTTATTCTAAAATCACGCATTAGATAGATTTTATAGAGTATATACTTTCAGTAAATCCACATTATATCATTCAATATAATACATTAAAAACAGTTCTGAGCAGAAAATATCCTTGTACAGTTATCACTTGAATTTTTCATGCCACCCCTAACCCCGTATGCCTGAAGCAATTTTGAAGAGAGACAGAAAGAAAGAGCAATGAAAGCAACGAAACTGAAAGGCTAGCCAAACAACAGGGAAATATAGTGTGAAAGGAGAACAATGAGCCAAAAAAAAGAGCAATCTGAGAAATGACGCCCAGTAACCAGGAATACAGCCGAGGGTTTCAATGTATTTTATTACCAAAAAGGAAAATGGTGTGAATACAAATGTAGATATAAATACACAATGGACAGATCAAGCATCATTATTTTTCATTTCTTTTTGCCTTGGGCTGCCTCCATATTCGCCTCTGCTTCCTCCTTCAATCTTTCCTCTTGCTGTCGCAAAAACTCGCCGTATTCTTCCGGAGACAGGCTGACAGAGGGATTTTGAGAGGTGGAAGAAAGGAAAAGGGATATAGCAGATATAGGGAAGGGGATACAGACAGGTGATGGAGCAGAAGAGAACGACAGACAGATACATCAACATTCAATTTAAATTTCAAAAATTTCCGCTCTGTATTAAAATGCAGGACAAAAATGTCGTTATTTTTCTCATGCATGCATGATGAGTCAGTTTGTTTGTTACTGACATGATTCATTCAGCAAAAAAGCAACAATGTCAAGAACCCGTGGCTCCAAATCACTAATGTAATGAGGTCCTGTTTTCGTATCCCGTCTAAATGCTGATAAATTTCATTCACACAAAAAGTCATTTGACATTTTCTTGCTTGCTGTACATGACGACAGAAAATTACTTTGCTATAAACTAAAACTGTGCATTTGTGTATAATTGCATGAATACAATATAAAGCAATCATGCAGAGTTCTATTTTTTTTTATATAAATGATTAATTATCCAGACAAAAAAATCATTTGGAACAAGAATCAGGACTTGTGCCAAGTCTTAGAAATATACTAGTGTATGAGTAAATGTTTTATGAGGCTGACAGAAATACATTTATACCCTGCTGCCCTGTTTTACAGGTAATGAAAATGTATAAAATGGTAAAAAAAAACTATAAATATTTACTTCCAGAGAAGACAGAGGCACAATAATACCATTTTATCAGTCTTAACAAGTACAGACATTCTTAAAAACATATTTTTCTCAGCATTTCAAACTTCCAAATGCATAAAACAGGTTATTATCATTATTGATATTATTATTATGCTTTCCGTAGTGTTGACAAAAGATTCTGTATTTTTGCTAATGGAAAATTGGCTGGATGGATGGATTAAATCGAATATTTAAGATACCTCGTCTGGGTCTATTCAGCAGTATGTGAATCTACAGCCGAATCAAAATCATTTGTAGCCACGCATTGACATTTGCACTTCTGAGGTGGGAAAATCTAATGAAATTCTCAAAAACCCAATACTGGCTGCTATAGGTAGTATCAAATAGATTTATATAACATCACAAGAGTATGCTAATAGCCTATTGATTTTCCCATTACAGCATGTGTGATTATTTTTTACTCTTCTCAGTCAAATGCATTGGGATTCCCTCTAGGCTCAGTGAGGCTTTCTAATGAGCCACAGACAGCCCCGCTGGCTAATAATTAAGTGTGCATTCTTTAACAAATCTTTACTAAGTGCAAACACCTTTAGGGAGAGATGCCCTAAAACTCCATGTACATGAAATATGAGAACATATCCCTGACACATATAACACTGAAAACAAAATATATAATATATAAAACTTTATAGAAACTATATATCAGTGTGACTGGAATAGAATGGAAATGGAATATCCACATTTAAATCATTTACCTTCCTTCCTAGCTGTCTAGTAGAGGCCTGCATGTACCAAATAGTTTACTAATTCAAAAATGTTTTTAAAGTGTAATGCTCTATTTTTATGAAGTGGCCTTTAAAGTGTAAATACAGCCAGAAACACAATATCTTTTATCACTTCCAAAGTTTAATGAGACAAACAGCAAGGATTTGGATAGTATATTAAAAAATTTGATTATGGTTATAAAACTTACGATGCAAAATAATCATCATTAAGTGACCACTAACTAACTAGATTAGATCCACGTTTGTTCATTAAGTGGAATACCAGAAATAAATGGTAAGCATGGCAGTATTTTTTGGCTCTGGGTTTGTTATGGTGTGTTTTAAGAGAATGTGTGGCAGTTAAAGAAGGAATGTTACTCACTCGTTGACGATTTTAATCCCGAGCGACTGGGCTGAGCCGATGATGGACTTGACCACATTCTGCATGGAAGAGTCCTGCAGTTTGAAGCATTGATCTTGAGACTTGACCTGTGCAATCTCATACACTGCTCGTACAGAAACCATACCCGCAGTCTCATGCCCTGATGAGTACAGCAAATGCACAGAGCTGGTTACAGATAGATAGACACAACCAAAAGCTGGCAGTGAGCAAAATGAGGCTTTCGGGTGCAGCAAAGCTAAAGATCTGCTGCATCTCTTCAGGTATGGCTTACCATAAATATATCATTAATCAAAAAATGGAATTCAAAGTCAGCCTATCTATTTTTAAAACATATGCAGAAATAAAGGTGAATAAATGGAATGCAGTGAGCTTGAAAGAAAAAGTCATGACAAATTATGACCGCGCTCTTTCTAACACTTGGCTTAGCTTACCTGTTCTTCCGGCTCCTTTCTCAATGCCTGCAGCCTGTTTCAAGAAGTAGGACACTGTAGGCTGACCAATCTTTAAGTCATATGTCCTATCGGGCTGTAAAAAGAAAAAAAAGATACATTCATTACAGGTTCAGAAAATAGGCACACATCAACCATAACATAAAACCTAAGCCAGAACTGTAAATGCTTAAGTATTTGAGATTGAAGAATGAAATCAGTTGCAGGCATGTATAGAAGATACATTAATACTAATAGAAGAATCGTTTCTTACAAAAGACACAAGAAAATATGATACAAACACCTTTTTTAACATATGAATTACTACAAAAGAAAGTGTATATACGGATGGGGTAAAATATTATACTTTTATAAATCATACTCGTTGTACAGATTTATTTACAAATTTGACAGTATTACACAGACTGATTTTTATTTTTTCTTTCTTCTGTTCACATTAGGAATCACCACATTGGATCATAATCTGCATTATTGATTCAGCATAGCTTTTTTTTGCACTTTAGGTAACATTCATGAAAGGAGGCGTTCTTTCATTACACAAGTCACATCAGATACAATTATGAATCGTTTTGTATAATCAATTTGCCTGTTTGTATAATCAACCTGCTTGTTTTTGGACTGTGAGGGGAAACCAAAACCTTTTTCCAGATGTAATTTTTTGCCTCCATTTCAACATAATTTCATGAAAACAAAGCGTTTTTTATTCACATGGTCCAGGTAGATTCATACGCCGATTCGTATTGCACATAGAAAGTCACGTACCGACCTTCATTATCTTCATCAATCAGTCGATGGTGCCCATGGCTTTTCTGCTTCATCAAGAAGCACTCACACATTTTGTTAATCGCTAATCTAATCAGGGTCGCTGAGGGGTGCTATCCCAGCTTTTCAATGGGAGCAGGGCACACAGAATCCCCCACGGATGGTGAACCAGTATTTTAAAACTATTTACTGTCTCCATGTATCTTTACTGCATCATTTTTTGAGGAAAACACTAGGGCTGACCGCGATTATTCGTTGGTCGACCGAAAAAATTACTAGTCGCAGGAAAAAAAAAGCTGCGTTTCGTCAAAGGACTTCTGGGACTTTTAATTTGAACGGCGTCACAAATGTACTGTGTATAACTATGTATGTGACAAACAAACTTTGATTTGATTTGATTTGAAAGGAAGACGTGACAATCCATACCAGTAAGTGGCGGTAATGCACACCCTTATTGCCAACCGCCATTAAACACCACAAGAAGAAAACGTGACAG
>JAOTRQ010000025.1:3437657-3448259 GCA_028565875.1 Hoplisoma paleatum
ACACACCCACACACACACACACACACACACACACACACACACACACACACACACACACACACACACACACACACAGTTATGTCATTAATCAGACCAGAGACTGCAGCAGGATATGTGAATATGTGATGTTGGTCATTCATTACAGAGCTCATACTGCATAGGAAATGTGGTTCAAATTTAACAACACATATACACCAGGGCCATAAGTATGCACACTTGATGATGAGACGTTGTTTCTAAACTGTTGCACAGATGTGAAGTTCCTTTCTGTGTCTAGTTTGCATTTTTCTGGGTTTCCTTCCACCGTACAAAATGCATCCAGGTTATCCAAAGACACTTAATTTTTTATATGCATCATCCAGTGCTTTGTGGTGCTGCTCACAGGCCCGGTAAATAGCAAGGGTTGTGTTAAGAAAGGCATCAGGCATGGAAAAAAAGGACAAACGATTTCACACCCTAATGGATCATTCAAATTTACATTTTCAGCATATAGCAGACATTTGATCAAAAGTGACTTACAATAATGACTGAACAGGATTTTTAAGCAACTGCAGGTTATTGAATTTATGGACTTTGCTCATTAAAGCAACATTGGCAACTTATAAGTGGTACGACCTTAATGGACGACCTTCTGGTTATTAGTCAAGTGTCTTTACCAAAGATCTTCTACTAGAGTAGCCAAAAGAAATAGGGACAGTTGCGGCCAAAAGGATAGTGCTTCAGGTTATCAACCAGAGATTGGGGGTTCGAATTCAGTCTGTGCTAGGCAGCCATTGTTGGATCCTTGAGCTCACTAGAATACCTGACCTTCCATTCTGACCCCAGTTTCCCCAAAAAGTCAATAAAATATTGTCATAATGTAAAGCCATGCAGACAAACAAACATACACATACCACTGTAATATACACAACATACGTTTACAACAACTGGCTATGTTGTTTGGTATCTTTGATTCATTTGGAACTATAATTTTGTTTTATGATAATAATGAATTCTGCTTAAAAATTGGTAAAGTCAGTTTGATTTATTGAATTATTGAATTATTTGAACCCACGAGTAAGAGAAGGCGCGCGCGCGCACACACACACACACACAAATAATTTTATTTTATAGAATAATGTAATTGCAGCTATAATAATAGTTATAATTATCCTAATAATAACGTTGTTCTCCATAGAACAAATCGGTGAAGTAGCTTAATACTATTTATTTGTGATTTAAATTCTTTGTATATAGACTCGGTCTCGAGCTCCGCAGCGGTTGACATGTTTACGCTCTCGCGCGACGTCGTGTCACTGCCATAATGGCGGAGGCGTTACGCCGGCTCACCACAATAGCAAACAAATTTAAAGCTTTCGCACAAACTTCTGGTGTTTATTTAAACCGCACACCGTGGAAAAACGGGGGGAAAGTGGGCATGAGGCGGGCCGTGGCGGCGGTTTGTGTCGCGGTGGGTGGAATAGCGGCGTATCAACACTGGCGTCAGAAACCGAGCGACGTGGTGTTTAGGATCCCGGTGTTCCCGGTCCTGTTAGCAAAGGAGCAGGTGGGTCAACAAATATGTATTTAATAACCGATCTCGCGATTTTACATCGTTTTCAGAAGTCTTGTTACGTTTTCTTTAATTCAGGGTGAAATCAGGCTTTGTTCCGACGTCGCTTTCCACCAGGCGGAGGTGCTGAAAAACACAATTAATGAACATCCAGGCCATCATATAGGGCTGTTTATTATTTACACCGAAAAGAACATTCCATGAATATCCTAATATAAAATTCACTACATATACTTTAAAACTGTGGCTATATTATTATAATATCAATACGGAGAAAGAGCTTAGCGGGGCTGCAATAATAAATCAATTCATGTCGCTTAGAATTTGTGACGTCATTTCCTGTGGGCCGACATGATTTTAAACAGCTATTTGTAAAAGCTATACAGACACAATGTTCAGTTGTTTATGCTGACCTGTTGGCGTTTCAATACTTATGTGGTAGTGATAGTTTAATGAGCCCTGACCCTTTGCTGTGAACTTCCAAACAAGCTGGTGGTGATCGTTAATGAGGCTTAATCCTATAAAACTAAGATGTCTTTGCTTGTTTATTTATTTGGATCTTAAAGTCCAGTTATACACTTACTTTGGTTGCATTAATGACAGACTTGCAATAGTTATTTGTAACACAAGTTTCAGCGTACCATTTGTACAATGTAGGGTTTTGTGTGGCCTGTGTTTTGATTATTTATAGTTCCAATCAGTGTTTAATAAATAATATTTGGATAAATATTAATTGTTTGATGTAGGTAATGAATCTCTATATTACGAAAATCTATATTTAAAGAGTATAGTTCAGTGCTAACAGAAGTAATACTCTGACCACATAAATAACAATAAAAAATACTTTATACACAATGCCTTTTTCATATAAAAATAGTAAGACTGGTCAGTTATAAAAATAACTACCAGAAAGACAAACAGAAAAACAAAATTTAAAAGAAGTTATCTAGTTTCAGTATGCGGTTTACAAATACTTTATAAACTGTCCTTTTAGAAGACATGACAGTGCATTAAAATTTTATTTTGTTTTCTATTAAAACAAACGATGGCACAGCAGGTAGAGCAGTTTGGCTGTCACATAATGCTTCGTCAGATCCTTTAATGTGATATGACTTTACATTCTTTGACAGAATAATATAAACTAAATTTCAGCTTCCATGCAACAGTTCATTTTGGCAAGTGTTTCCTGCCATACTCGGATGGTTTAGGGGTTGTTTCAGTTCTCCTCACATTGTTCCTTTCTGTCTTTGCAATCTTATCACAGAATGGGAAGGGTGAGGGCACGGGACGTAACCTAAACTTGTGGACTGAGACGCAGGAATCTACAACTAAGGTAACAGGACACAGTGTGTTGGCAGTAAGGCTGACATTTGATGTGGGTAATAAGTAGCAGGGACACACATTCCCCGAGTGTTTGCCTAGTGCCCAGTAGGCCTGGCTGCTGGCCACCTGGAAAAGACATCCACTTTGCCCCTGTGGGCTGCTCATGCTTCTGGACATTCTTAATGATTAAAAATGATTAGTATAGGAATAATGTTTGCGTGTGTTAAATAAATCTTTAATACCAGATTTTTAAGTAGAAACAGGCAAACTCATTAATCTTAATATAATATTAGTAATTAAAAACACATTTAAGGTGGTGATGTCACAACAAAACATGCTTGCTTATAGTTATCCAAGTATAATATTTATTAATTCTTTTGCACATCCACATGGGAGGAAACATGATCAGTGATATGGAGCAGTGTTATTTTCTGTTAGCCCACCACACAGAGAGTTTGAACCTCACTTTACTCATTGTTACAAGTCTGATGGGTGGCACACTAGCCACTGCAATGCACAAACCAGTGGTGGTCACAAGTCTGGATAAAACGGAGGGCTGCATCAGCTAGAAAATCTCTAAATATAGCAGCCAGAAAAATTCACTTGGTACTCAAATGTTTTCTTACATCTGTTTATTTGGTAATTAAACCATATGTTGTCACAAAAAATTGAAAAACATCCAATTACTGTTAAATAGTTCTCTTCTTTCTTTTTCTAACATTTTGTTGGTTTAAGTATGTGTATTTTATCGTAGAACCACATGTCTGTTGAAGATGAAGATGTGGCTATGTCAGCACATGAGCACAGATTTCGGTTATTCAGTTCACTAGAGTACGAAGGCCAGCTTTACATGACACCAATGGACTTTATCGAATCGGTCACCATGAGAGAGCCAAAAAGTAAGTCTTACACTTCAGTATAACAATGTAATGCGTTCACAGCGATTCTGGGTGGCATCTGACTCACAGCGACCCTGATCATTTATAATAAATGAATGTATAAAAATGTAAATAAATAATAGTGTCAAGTTCTAGTGGAACTCAAGGCTCGTGTAGGTAAAGTCACAATATACTAGAAGTAAACGGGCGAATGCGTATTTCTCTTACACACTGGAAGTCAAATTCCTGGAATGTCAAGACAGAAATAAAACTTGAACCCGACTATGACAGGCATGTATTGCATCACTACTTCAGCCACTTTATTTTAAGTGGTTCGTTCTCAGCAAAAAGCAATACTGGTGTTTATGGTTTTACGCTATGTCTATAAAGGTTTTGAGTGTGCTATAACCACACTGTTGTGTGACTGACCAGAAAATCATGATGAACTAAATTATGCAAACACCGTATACGGGTCACAGTAACCGCCGATTGATTGTTTGCTTGTGTAATTGCTTTTGCATTGTATTTAAAAAGAGCAGCCTTTGTCCCAATAAATGTTTTATTTATTTGCATATTTATTTTTGTTAGCAGGTATTTAAATCACATTAAAATGTCCGAATAATCACGTCAGCGAGCATTTCAGTCTGCAGCTGTATTTTAGTGCAGCGTCAGGTCTCAGATTTTGCAACTGCATGATGGAAAGTGGTTTAGGATTTTAGCTGCAGTGCTGAAGAGAAAAGCATTTGTTCAGCCATGTGTTTTATGACCCTTTCTGAGTAGTTCATTCTGTAGAGCTTATTTAATAATACCAGCTTGCAGCTGACCTCAATAAATACATTTCTGAATATTGTGAAACATTAATGATGCTGACAAGATCTGTTATAATTACCAACAACTTTATTGTCTTATGCGGAGTAATTGGTACAAAGATGGTATTTCTTATATATACAAAAGACACTAACTGTAGCCTCTAGTCATTCTATATAGAATAGAATAGAATATAAATACTTTATTAATTTCTGGGGGGAAATTGCAGATTTTTCTGTTTTGTGTAGTATCTAGCATATGGTTAAAGATAAATTCCTAGCTAATGAATGAAATGAAAACACAACTAACAAACATTTTTGTCTCCTTCGTGTTTGAAGTTTAAATTGAAACCCTGATGTTGCGTCTTGTTAAAAGTATCTTATTTGTCTTGATTTTCTTGAATTATGTTGTTTCTTTTTACATAGAGAAGAAGTGTTGGAGAGCTGTGATGAAACAGGTACGGAACAGAGTCGCTACTGGTTTTAATTCTCTAATTTTGTGTGAATGAGTACATCCATTTCAACAACAAATCTAGATGATTTAAAGAACGTTCACTTCTTTTCAAAGGATTTAGATAAGATCCTGGCAGACACTCCTCCTGTTTGGAAAGGATCATCTCGGCTTTTCAGAAACTTGAATGACAGAGGTGAGACTGCATAAAAGGTTTTTGCAGTTGCATGTATTTCTAGCCCTGGGGATATTTAGATTCAGTGTTAGTCTTTGGAAGATGTTTGAATTCACAGTGACTTATATAAATATGCAATCAGAATGAATAAAAGTGAGAATCTGACGGCGTTTATACCTGAGTGAACAGATAGGTTGGTGTTTAAACATTCACTGGGCTGCTTTCCCAGACACGGATTAAGTCTTATTTTGTACTAAATTAAATAACAGTGATGATTCATTGGCAGTCTTTTTAATGTATTATAATTATTTTTCTGGCCTGTAAAATCAGAACAGTACAGGATTTCATACCGGATTACAAGATATATTACAGATTATAAATAATGTCATGTTTATCTATATAGGCAGACATTTATATGGTTTATGTGGTTGCAATGAACATGTTCTGCAACTGTCTGTAAAGAAGTGATCGTCTGACACTCTCCTTAGGTGTGAATGATCTGCAGAATGGTCAGTGGTGCCCAATAAAGTCAATACATTTAATACAAAACTCAGGATTCTTACTGTTATTATTATAATGATGAATTAAAAATATTTTTGAAGTACATACGAACGAACACAGATTCAATTCTGGTTTAAAATGAGCACAACATTTAATATATATTTAATATATAATGATAAACGTAATATATATTTAGAAGTCTACATCTTATTATACGCACTGCTAATACGACCAATAAATTACATTGTTTGTGACGGTCTAGGAGTGGCAGTAACAGATTGCCATGTCTTTTTATACCCTGGTTTTTGATTCACGCTACACTTAAGGTGCTCTTAAGTTTGAAAAAGGAGACAGGATTGAAGTATGAACAAAGACTTGCGTCAGAAAACAAGAAGACTTGTTTGAACTCTTGCAATGTTGAGGCTTGTCCGTGTGACAGCCCCCCATCACCGAAGGACAGTATGAATTCTAAGAATGGCGTTGGATTACACTGAACACATTGACACCCTGTGTGAATCAGTTCTGCCAATGTTTGTATTGCTGACAGCATCTGCTCGGGCATATGGGCTCGGTTTTCTGCAAGACTGAAAATGACTCTCTTCTGAAAGTCTCAAAACCATTTGCCTTCTCAGACCGAACAGGCCCAAACCTATGTTGTTTATTCCATCGATGGATCTTCATCTGTCTTATTATGGCTGGCTTGAACAGCTTTGAAAATACAGTGAGGTTAGGGAGACATGGCTGTGCAACTGTGTCCTAAAAGACCTGTGACCCTTAAACGTGTAACAAATTCACAACTTTAACCTTTGTGCCGAGCATACCGATATCCTTTTCCCACAACACTCAAAGCAGTCACCCTGAACTATCTGTGTTCGTGTCACTATCTCTGCCCACAAACAAAAGCCGGGGAATGCTTTCAGCGCCTGCAACAATTTTCCTTAAGTCTCTCCCTGACTGGATCCTGACAGTTGCTCTTCCTTTTTTTTTCGCTTTCTGCACAATAAAAGGACTAACAAGCCTGAAAGAAGAACACACCCCACATCAAGCATCCACAATCAGCGACAGATCACTCGAGAATGTTTTACACCTAGGAAAACAAACAGGAGTTGGCTCAGGAGCCAAGAGCTTGGGCTGCTTTTGTTTGGGTTTGTGTCCAGCCTGATTACTTGAGGTTTTTGTGTCTCTATTTGTATGAAAAGAACGCAAATAAAGAATAAAGAAGCAAAACCCTTTATAGACTATCAACAAAACTGTTTTAAATAGCATGTGGTAGTTTGCTTTTAAGGGATTGGAAAGGCCAGAAAATACAGAGAGGACCAAAATAACCATGCACATTATTTAGTTATTTTTGAGAATGAATAAATAATTAATAAATTGGAATAACATTGTGTTTTTACTATATAAAATTATATATTTTAAAATAAAGTCAATTAGTTTTAACAATGGCAGATTGAAAAGGTTTAAAATCTAATTGTAGTGCATGTTTAGTGATAGTTACTGCTGATAAATTAGCCTTAAAGTCATTTAAATCATTTTGTACAAGGACATTTCATATTACTGGAATAAGTATTACTTATGTGTTGATAATGTTTTAGTCGTTATTATAAAGGAAACAAACTTTTAGTATTGTACAGTGCTCACTATAGAAAGTCAGTGTCATGTCTAAATGTGTGTCTTTCAGGCATCATCTCATATACAGAGTATCTGTTTCTTCTTTGCATTCTAACAAGTAAGTAAATACTTTAGCAAATTTAAAGTTTAAACAAGCCCATCCAGTCTTATATGTTTTCGATCACGTTTTAGAGCCGCATGCAGGATTTAGAATAGCTTTCAACATGTTCGACGCAGATGGCAACGCAATGGTAGACAAAAGAGAGTTTATGGTGGTATGTGTTCCCTTTGGTTTACTTACATCATGAACGTGTCTGTAAGCAAATGTCAGAGTAATTGCTTTTCTGATTTAGCTGGAGGAAATATTTCGTAAGAAGAACGACAAAAAGGAAAGAGGTGGAGAGTCTGATAGCCCGTCTCAACTGGTAAGAGTGGTTCATGCCTTTTAGGTCTTTGCAATGTTCTCTAGTAGGTATCTTTTATTTATTAATATAAGAATATTGGTTATAACATTTATAGAAAGAAACTTACAAAACGGTAAAGAGCAAATCAAGTGTGTAGTCATCATTACAGTAATGAATATACCAACAATAGAGAGCAACAAGCAGCTTATCATCTATAAATTATCCATCAACAGTGTAAATGTAACAATCAGCTTTAGATGAATGTATCGACTGATCTGAATGTAGTCCATGCATGTCTTATGTGTGTCACCTTTGATACCTATTTGGGATGTAACAATACATTTAACACCAGTTTCTATTTCGAAAATAAATAAAGTAAAATACTTACTTTACCTAAACAATGAATGTTTAAAAACCAGCGCCTTCTGCTGTTTAAAGTGAATATCAATTCACCTTCAGTGATTCACCAATTCCGTTTCCCAAGTGAATTGATTCCTTACAATGCTTTGTGAATCGTTACATTCCTAATAAGCACATTCTGCCCAGTACAAAGCATGAATATCTTCAGTAGCCGTTACATTTGTGTTTGTTTTTGGAAGGTTTCCCAGCATCTAACAATGCAACTAGCTAATGTGAAACTGCATGCTCCTGTAAAATATTTTATACCCGACGTTCCTGTTTTAAATGAAAGAAAAACAAGTGACTTTTGCATGGACCTTAAAACAGGACGTTAGTTTTTAGTTTTTTTCAGCATCTTGGTTGTATTCTTCATGCATCACAATCCAGAATGTGGAACTGTATGGATTGCAAAGTTCTGCCAGCCATCGTGTATGTACCTGAATTAAAATTTTGATTATTTACAACATGCATGATTTTGATGTAGTGATGCTAGTCTGATGTGTGCGCCATGATTAAAATGTTTTAATGTGACAATGCATATAATGTAGTCAACAGAGCTGACACACACATACTCAAACCCATTCACCTAGAGCCGAGTCAGTTTTTCCATTTAACACAACACTTGTTTTTTGACTGTGGGATAAATCTGGAGCTCCCACACAAACAACAGAAGAACATGCAAACTCAGCTATTTAGAATTTACAATTCAGCTGGTCAGTCTTATTGGACCTGGTTATTCAAACTACCCAAATTGTCTCACGTTTTGTATGGATACTGACGATAAATCAAACAATTATGTCTGGGCCAGCTTTTTCTGTCATGCTCAGAAGAATAGCCTTTTACCATGATGCATGTAATGTTTAGATAAAGTCAAATGAAGTGACCCTCATAGCTGCTCAGCCCCAAAAAGCAGGACAATGCAGCCCTAATGGATCTTGCTCGACTGCAAAGCGAAACATGTCTCCATTGTCTGTGATTGTGCAGAGAAGAGATCAGATGATTTATGTTACTTGTCTACTGTCAGGTGGCATTCGCTGAGGCATGGTCGCCCAGATCTCACTTAAAAGGCTCTCACCCAAAGACACACAATCCCTCCAGGACCCCCATGTTTTATTTTTACAGTTACTTGAAAAGTGGTATTTGAGCTTAGATTACCTATTCTGTAACGGCCTGAGTGTGAAGCGCCGTGTGCCAGACATGGCTGAAGTATGAGCCTGTCCTGGCCCAAAAAAATCAAAAAGCTGTTGGGGGGAATTTTTAAGTGGTGCTTAAAGTTTTTTGTTTACAGGTGCATTTTGTGTCTCCTTCAATTCATATCCTGAATCGGTCTAAATTGCAATCCATCAATTCTATAACCAATTACAAGTACAAGTTCACTAAGAATGTCTTGAAATTACTTCAATTTAGATCTATAAACTAGTCTTTAAATTTAGAGACAAAAAATAAAAGTCAACAAAACTATAATAATAGATTAATATATATTTGCTGTTCTTGGACACTTGTATGCACTTACATTGTCTAAAAATAATCCTAGACTATATAAAACCCCAACCCTAGATGTTAGACACAAACATGTTCTTATTACCAGCTCAAGTAGCACATTAAAAGTCCTCAGTGTGTACGGAGTGTGTATGCATGGTCTCTCTATGTCTGCATGGGTTTATTGCAATGTGCAATGTGTCTGCCATGAATGTGACAAAAGTGTAAAACATGATATTAAAACTCTAATTAAAACAATCAAGAATCACATCTGTCTATTGGAATAAGACGTAGCTTCTGTTGCACGTAGGCATCGCCACATATCGACTTACAGATTCACAAAGCAAATCTATAAACATGTTGACACCATCAAGATATATTACAATGCATTGCAAAGAAAGTTGACAATTACACTTTCTTTCTTACTTCTGATATACAGGTGCTTAAAAAAGACCGACCACAATGTAAATCTAGAAGCCTCTGGGATGTCCTGAAGCATGGTGCTAGATTTATTCTCTTTTCAGATCTGACTGAGGTACGAGCATCCCCCGACTCATTACTTAACTGTAAAGCTTGCATATGTTTTTCTGCCTTGTGAAATGAATGTTTGAGGTACTTTTGGTTGGGATCCATACGTTGTATGTCTGGATGATCGACATGCCTGCTACTGTGTATTTGTTTTGTTTGTTTTTAAAATATTTTTGCAGTGATGTTAAGGTACAGTGAGCTCATGTTCCCAAAGGAAATCTTGTCATGATGGCCAACAAGTCAAGCCTTAAAGGAAAGGACTGTGATATAGCAAATATACAATTTTAACAGCATGAGTAACCCGATGGCTTTTGCATGAGTAGTCTCATCTTGCTTAACAAACTAATAAACTTTTAGTCATTTGCGTTTAACCAATCAACTGCTTCAGCTATGACATTCAAGAAGTAATTCAGAATCCAGATGGATGGATGGATGGATGGATGGATGGATGGATGGATGGATGGATGGATGGATGGATGGATGGATGGATGGATG
>JAOTRQ010000025.1:3456203-3475374 GCA_028565875.1 Hoplisoma paleatum
TTACTGGTGGTTGTCGTCAGGAAGGGCATCCGGACGGAAAACTCTGCTCCAAACATTAACGTCCGACCCCAGGAACTAGGAAAAACGGACGATAAACGAATAGAATAGCACAATCATTGGTGTAAACATTCTAATTACACAATTTAAACTATAATAATGTTTTTTAGATGACTTACATATTGAACTGTTGTTCCTACATTCAGGTTTGGATTTTGTCTTTTCTGACAGGGTGAACAACTGCGTGGGCTTCTCAAACTACAAGTTTTTTACTCTTTTTCTCGCATACTCTTTGCTTTATTGCCTTTTCATTACTGCTACAGACCTGCAGTACTTCATTAAATTCTGGACAGTGAGTACAAATAAATGTTTCCAACACACATTCTTCTTCTCTTTAATTAACAGATGTCTTCAATGCATTGTAATATAAAGTTGATTGTAAGTGACAGATATGGAAATTGCAGATTATACCAAAAAGAATTGATTCATGTTTTGTGTTTTTTACAAAATATATAGCACCAGCGCCTAAAGTAAATAATGATTATTATTAAAAGAAACAGTCAAAAGGAATCATATCTATTCTTTCCTTATTGTTACATCTTGATGTTTGTGTAACTGATTATATTACGTATGAAACCGAAAGTGATGTTCAATTAAATGTGTTTTCTGCCACAAGTGAGTTATCTGCCACACATTTCAAGCATTGCTCCACATTCCTGACATTGTCTTCATTTCTGAATAACGTAGTCTTGGACGGAACGTCATAAACCCTAAATTCATTTTTAAATTTCTTAAACGTAATTGGTGACTAATAGGTTTTTGTCATCAAGATGCGCACCTCACCTATGCATAGGTTACCAGCTACTGCAAAACATTCAGGGCCTCTTGCAAGTGTATCTCCCGACATCTAGGTTTAAAAAAATATTGGGAAATATGTACTTAATATTTTAAATGTCCGTAGATCTGCAGCAGTGCTGGATTTAGGTTCTGGTTTGTGTATTTTTTTTCCCTCAGAACGGTCTGGCAGACACTCAAGCCAAGTTCCACATCATGTTCCTGTTCTTCGCTGCATCCATGTTCTCAGTCAGTCTGACTTCACTGTTCGCGTATCACTGCTGGCTAATTTGCAAAAATAGATCCACTCTGGGTGAGTAAATCAACCTTTAAGGGCTTCCTTTTTATCAAGGAGCAGTTTGGAGAATTGATTGTTGTACAGACTGCTGGAATCGACGCAGTTCGGCTGTGTGGACCGAATTTAGAAAGAAGTGAGGGTTTTTTTTCCAGGGTTGAGAGAATTCTATGAGAAATGATATTGATGTGAAAGATATTTAGGAAAAATATAACGTACAATGTTAAAAGCTAATTTAGGACTCGAAATCATTTAGAAGTTGGGTTGGTGTTACATACTGGCCCATGTGGTGGGGTCTCAGTGGGGTTAGTGCTTTAAATACACATATTTATTGTTATGTGGTTATATAGGTTTGGAGCTGCTGTTGGGTGAGTGAACTTTCTTTTGTGTCTGAAATATAAAGCTTGTTGAACTGTAGAACTAATTTAGGCTTTTAATGATGATCTTATTAAACCAGTAGTCTTATTGAGCCGAAAGTGATTGCCAGACTTATTTTTGTAAAAAAACTGTAAAAAAAAAAAACAGTATTAAAAAATGGAAATTTTTTATGTAAATGCAGCACAGTTAAATGTAAAATGTGATGAGTGTATTGTGTGGATCAATTATGCTATATACTAATGCTATATACTTTTAAACAAGCCTGCTCTTTTGATTGCACCTTTATGCGTTTTTGGGAAGTGTCGGTCGGTGGGTACAAAAGTCAAATTCATAAATACTTGCATAATTGCATATAAGAGTATTTAAAGAAATTTTATCCAATGTGATCCTCTAACCCAGTCGTCCTCAACCCTTCTTTGTTGCTCATATTAAGATGTTTTTTGTCCTCAGAGGTATTTCGTGCACCTGCCTTTACACATGGGCCTGACAAGAATGGCTTCAGTCTTGGTGTGACCAAAAACTTTCGGCAAGTCTTTGGAGACGAAAAGAAATACTGGCTTCTTCCTATTTTTACCAGGTACGCCCATTACCACATGCGACAATATTACATAACTAGACATGACTGACATTTAACCATTGCGCTTTATTTTGGGTGATTTTTAGTCAGGGTGATGGCTGCTCCTTTCCTACATGTCTGGTGAATGCTGACCCTGAACAACCTGCCTCACCATCTGGTCATGCAGCTATCAGAAGGTCCATATCTTTGTATACATGCTGACTTGTTATATTAATTAGTTTTAGTGGGCCGTTTAATTCCCTAAGTACTAAATGGAAAAAAACTATCCATCTATCCATCCATATAGATGAAAGCTCTAGGGTTTGTAAACAGCAAAATAAACCAACCAGATATGTAAATATGACATTTTAAACCTACGAGTAAATAGCAAATTATGACGTATTAAAATTGATCAAATTCTTCACATAGACGAGTCATAAAGAGCAGTGATGTGTCAGAATACATTTCTTTCACTTACCATTTCTTTTGTCTTTCAAACCCATAACTAAGCACTTGAACAAGAATGACGCATACAACCCCGGGTGATAACTTTTGGGTTGAAATGAAACCTGAAGAAGATACAATGGTGTTGTCCATTCCACCAGATACTCTCCAGAATCTTTAGAATGTTCTTATTGTTCGAAACAAGAAGAGAGAAGGAAGATGGATATATCTTTTGTTTCATAATAGGAGGTTCAATAGATCATGGACAAGTGTTTACATACTCTCGGCCATATAGTGAATCAAATATGGTGTAAAGCCGAAAGTAAAAGCTTATTTTATTTTATTTAGTGACGGAGAAACTCACCTGTTTCCTGCCAAACCTCTGCGAGAGTCTCAGAGCAGATTGCTGAGTAACGGACAGACCTGGACCGAAAATGAAGCTACAGAGGACGAGGAAAGACGAGGTTCGTTTCTATTCGTTACATTGCTGTATAGAATTATGAGTTACTGATATGAAGGAATAATAAAACCCTGTTGACACAAATACAAATTCATTAGGAGTGAAACTAGTTTGTACCGTGACCTGGAGAATGTGGAAGCAGTTTTATATTCAAAACAAAGTGTTTTTGTTTCAGGAGTCTCATATGATTTGGAACCATGTGTAATCTAACAAAATAACTTGATTCATTTGGGCTATTTCTAAGCTGATCTGCTGACGGCAAATGCATCAAATATAGCCAACACATTTTGGAATGGATTATTGTGTTTAAAAAGCCAATTCCTCTCTGTTTTGTTTTATGAACAGGAACAAGCAACCCAGCCATGACTATTGAGAAAGAGACTTAGCCGCTGTACAATTCTGACAACTGAAGAGAAAAGGTTTGCTTATTTTACTGGATAGTTTTATATTCTGATTTAATAGGATACACAGTCTGTATTTTAGGTTGATTTTTGATGTACCTTGTTACAGCAGTAGGATAGAAAGATGATAACGAACTTAATTAAAACATTAACGTGAATAAATAAGAGTTAAGAACTGCCAGTTATGTCACAATAATGCACATGTATTGTTTAATTATTTATACAACAGCTCAATCCTGTTAATACACTAAATTCCTGAATAGGTCACCAACAGTGTAAACTTGCTGCTAGTGGGATGGTAGTAATATACCCTACCTACCATCCTACCTACATTTTCTGTATACTCACAATTACTCAAATCTTTTTCATCAGAACGCTTTGCGGTCGTTTGGAACAGTGAAAAAAACATGTAGAAGAATCTTCTTCCTGCCGACAGGATTGTTGTGCTGTGAGATCGAGTCGTCATCCTCTGGGTTTCTTTCCAGTGGCTTTAACAAAAGCATTAGTGGTGTATATATACATGAGGATATGCTTAGGAACAGTACATTTTTATATGAATGAAGAATGTGCTTGTATACATTATACAGTGGTTACTGATGAGGGGCCGATCTGGGTGAGTACCGCTGATGCTGTTCACAGCTCATGCCTCGATCGTAGCGTGTGTTGTGAAACTATCATTTGAATTTGGGTGATTAATGAGGTGAAGTAAATCGCCAGCAAAACAAGGTATCGCATCAACTGTTGTGCATTTCAAATATTTGGTTCTTTTAATGGTCATTGGTGTGAAGGCTTTTAATTGGGCAGTTGGGGAAACCCCCGGATCATCTACCATGTCAAACAATAAAACATTTTAACAACAGTTTAATTACACAAAAATTATTATTAATATGGACATATTTTTTTACAAGCAGGTTGCTAGGTCTTTCTTCAACCCATAGTGCTATGGGGAGCTATGTACCTGTGGAACAATTATGCATCTCCGGTGCACCTAGTGGCATTTTTGGACTGGTGGTACACCTGGAAGAAACCCAGACACAGGGGAAAGAAAAATGCAAGAAAGCGACTCAGAAAACCCTTATCTGTATTGTTGATAGGGCTTCTTTTTTAAATTGTGCATCCTAGCACCCAAGTTGGTGCTCAACAGACAGTGGTAAAGCTAAATTTGAACCGGCGAGTCTAGACTCTCTGTGCTCCTTTGCTAGTGGAAAATCCCACTGCTAGACCAGAGTTGATTGAAAAGATCAGTCTTAATATTTAGGTGATTACTCTGTAGTGCTTAGATGTTTATTGACCCCGTTTTGTAATGTCTGCACTGCACAAACCTGTTTATTTATCAAGGATTGTCTTTATTTTATGTATCAATGGATTTACTAATTTACTAAGATGATCAAAAACAATTCTGATTCAGTTATTTGAATAGGATATACCTACTTGTTTTAAATTCCTCTCAACTCTCAAAGGGCTTTGTTCATGATTTCATACTACTTTTATGTTTGAGTTATTGATCCAGGTAAGATGAACCAAACTACAAGTTCTTTTTCTTTTTTTTTATCTTATAATACACACTAAAGTAAATGACAAGTGAAGTTTTATTACACGTACACATCACATTTGTATTTGAAACCTTTATGGCATCACTGAAAATGTTTTGACACTATATACAATGACATTTAACATGTCAAAACACCATATTTGACACAATCATTTATTTATTCTAAGCAGTCATTAATTATTTATGTGTTCCGACCTGTTCAGGGTCATGGTGGGTCTGATTTCCTGGAATCACCAAGCTCGGTGTAGTTCCACATCCCAGATAGAATGGCGATTCTTCATGTTACCTCTGCCACCCCTTGTGCCAGGAGTTAGAAGCAGATCCCTAGAGATAATGTTTTTCTTGGGACAGTTGTGACCTGTTGGTTAGAGAACTTATAGAGAATCGAAAGGTTGCCGGTTCAATTCATGGCCCAATGCCCCGGACATATACTTACTACTACCCTCTAATGTGGGTTTATTAGTGTGTCCAATTGTGTGTTTCACTGCACAGATTGCATTAAATGCAGATAATTTATTCTGCTGTGTGTAAATAGCACAGTAGTGAAAAAGTGTTTTAAATGATGCGACAAACTAGCAAGTGAATGACTTGATTTTGTAATGATTTAACAAAAGAACTTTCACTATTGGCTAATAATTAGAAAAGCTCGAAAGTTTTTTTTATTCATACTGGCATGATTTCACAAAATAATGGCGTTACAGAGTCTTGCCTGCTTACTTTTTTTATGTGGACTTTTAAAGTGCACTAGTTCCCTCGTGTAGCCCTGTGATGCCCTAAAATAGATTGGTGTCCTGTGCAGGGGTTACTCCCACATGTACTTCCAGGATCTGTTCCAGTCCCACCACAACCCTGATTGGACACAATAATTTTCATGTTTAATTCTAAACTATTTTTACTGGACTTCCAATAAAGTTGTTCGTTTTATGCCAAGGTACTAGAGGAATAAAAGACGTGCCAAGACGTGTACAGAAGTGTTTTTGTATGTGTTTGTAATAGTGAAGAATGTAAAGAAACACTGATGGATCTGCCACGAATTTACAGTGTAAGATTCTGTTCGATTCGGTGTTGCTTTATTGTTGTGAGCTAATTCTGTTAATGAGAAATTCTACTCTGACCTCGGAGACCAAATAAAGCTGTACCAATCTCTACCAACCAATTTACATTTAATAAAACATCATTTGTAATGTTTGCTTTACGCTGTAAGGCAACCTGGAATTTGCTCGGTTGAAATAATAAAGCTGTTTTACATATCCGTGTGTAAATACAGAATTTTATTGAATTTCAGCTCTTTTTTAAGTTGAACTTGATGAAATGATTTTTGATGAGAGTACACTCAGTATTAGCAACAATGAAAAATGTATCATCCACTTCCACTCGCATCAAAACTTACCGATAGCTAACACATCTACTTTCAAGTGTTCATATATCTTGTTTTATCATTGCTTAGTCCTATTTGGGGTCTCGTTGGGACACACACTGAGCTACTCAGGTTGCCAGATACACACATGCAACAGTCTCAGTATCTCCAACTATCCCAAATGCACGTCTTTGGACTGTGCAAGGAAATCCATGCTTATACGAGAACACACAAACTACAGGGAAAGCCCCAGATTGCCTTACTTCTTGCTGCGACTTGTTCAATGTTACCCACTAAGCCACTGTGCCGTTAAGTGTGGAGTGTAACATCACAGCAAGAAAGTAGTTTGTTTGACCCCTGGAGGGACAGTCTGGGTCCCCCTCTCTGTGGTCTGCATGAGTTTCCTGCGGGAGCTCTGGGTTTCTTCCCAACACACATACAGCCAGATAAATTGGAGACAGTGAATAATCCTATACGGACCTGGTAAATAGGATGCATAAACTATTGTATTGCCGGTTCCAAGCTTGGATTAATAAGTAAAGTTGTGTCAGAAAAAAACACCAGGAAGAAATCTATGCCAAGACTTGACTTCAAACTGGCCAAATTGGTAACTTGAAATAATAACATGTATATAGTTTATACTGTTAACATCTTGTAAAGAGAATATATTGTGATGGTTTCTTTTCACTAATCACTTCTCTGTTTATGGTTGGATGCAAGGCAGCAATACAAACGAAACCCACTAATGGCAAGTTCAATAATAATTAGGGTTTAATGTAGTGAAAAGTGTGAACGCACCAAAAATATGTGAATCGCAAGATTACAGATGGTAGAAAATCAGAGGCCTTTATTTACAAAAGCTCTAAAAACAGTCACGTTTTGATACTGCATAATCTCAGCAGGATTTTTGTTTTACAAACTGAAGTGGAGAGGGGCTAGAAAACCAGGTGGATGATTTTCATTATTCTAGACTACAAGGGTAACACTGAACAGAACAGAAGCAGCATCTACACAGTCCATACATCTATAAACTGGGACTATGACACAGCATTGATTCAAACGTTATCCGAACATGCAACTGATCCACAAAACACCCGGTCAAACAGACCAAAACAAAACCCAAACGGCATGATGTATGCATGACTGACAAACCAGTGCTACAAAGTAAATCGAATTCCACTGACATAAGTACTCGAGTTTAAGATCTTTTTTTGTGTTTGTTTTCTAAAGGACAAATAATAAAAGGCTTTGAATTTTCCACTAAAACGCTACAAAACCTTAATGCCACTTTTAAAACGGATACAGTAGTGGTAACCTCAATTCAGGTCAACGATGGCAGTAATGAGTCACTCATTATTCTGTGGTAAAACCGGTGCAAGCCCAACGTTAAAGTAAAAATCAGTGCAAGGCTTGACTAGTGCTGTTAAGTGCCGTGATTCTGTACCCGTTTCAAGGTACGACTGTACTCCGGTTTCTGGAAACAACTGTATGTGTAGGGAACCGACACTTTTTGGTTGAGTTAGTCTGTGCACTACACAACATGAGAACAAATGCAATAAATTAATGATAAAAAAAAACATAAAAATGTCGCTTAATATTAAGGCTGAACTTTGCAGGGGAAAAAATAAAACACCCAATTTTCTTCTTGTCTCTTATGATAAAAGAGGAATGTTTGGTGACAAAAAGTTAACACAGAGAAGGCAACAAAGTGGAGAAGTTTCTTCAGCTTTCCATCTAAAAACAAGTCTTATTAGAGCTTTAAAGTGCATATTCCTATTGAACATTTATGAAAAACTTCAAAAAACCCAAGTTTCAAGCCCTGCAAGTGACTATAATAAAGGGGTTCTGTTTATGTCATGACTGCTGCTTGTTGGCCTCCTCTTCGTAGGCGTTGCCGGTGCCGTTCTGAACATAGGAAGAACCAGAACCCAGTCCGTATAAGTGACCACAGTACTTGGCATCATCGATATGATCCTCAAAGAACATCTGCGATTAGAAGGCATACAAGTAAAGAGCCTCACGCAAAGGTTCACACACCGCACACAGACATGAAAAAATAAAGATGCAACATACTGGAAATAGCCTGGAAAGTGCCAACATTAGATCATTCTACTAGCAAAAAAAAAAACGCAAAATGTACCACAAACAAGAGAGCTAATCAGCACTGATAGATTGGGTGCCACTCGAGCTACTAGGACGGACAAGACAATGCATTGTAGTGCCAGATCCAAGTCTGAATAGATCATCCAGCATGAATACCTAAAAGATTTTACAGACGCCCTTCTATACACAACCAACCATTTTTGATCCAGGCTTGAGACAGGCACTCAAAGCCTACTCATTAGTGCACCTCACATTAGCTAGGCTGTATGACCGTTATCCGAACAACTGATAGCATTGCTGAGATTTGAACAACGGATATTAGCAGTAATGGTCTAAATATTACATGTACTCAAGTGAATTAATAATAATAATAATTATTCAAATTTTGTCATTACACATATACAGATGTACAGTACAATGAAATGTTTTTCTTCGCATATCCCAACTTGTCTGGAAGTTGGGGTCAGAGCGCAGGGTCAGCCAACAGGCGCACCTGGAGCAGACGGGGTTAAGGGTCTTGCTCAAGGACCCAACAGTGGCTGTGTAGCAGAACCTGGATGTTTGAACCCCCAACCTTTGGGTTCCCAGCCCAACGCTCTACCCACTAGGCTACACTGTCCCTATTATTGATTATTCTGATACACTGATTATTCCGGGCATGGTTGCAGAAGACATACTTTCACAATTCTTTGTTTTACTACAACAATCAAAACTGTGAATATGCAACACACATCTATATAATATACAGCCAAAAGCATTTGGACACTGGACCAAAAATGTGTTGGACATGTCATTAAAAACCACACAGGGGATTAAATAGTAAAATGTCAATGTCATATTTGCTTTTCTGAACGATGAACAGCGTTCACTCACAAGACATTTAACTCTAACTGCAGGAATGTGTGCCTATCCAGTCAAAACTGCATGAACATGTCAGGTGTCCCAACCCTTTTGTCTCCATAGTGTATCAATTGATACATAATAATTACAGGCTATTACTCAGAAGCATTCTCACATGCCGACTTTCAAGATCCCAACATACCTCTCTCATCTTAAAGAAAGCCATCCCTGTGAGGAGAGAGTCTGATCCTGCCTGATGCTGAGGTCCAATCCTCTCTAGCTCCAGCTGCTCAGCTACCTCCTGCAGGCCGCCCTGCACATCCACACAACCAGGTTTAAGAGAACCGCTGACGGAAGCTCAATTTCTTTACAGCTTCAGTTGCATTCGGACTTCCTAACTGTATCGTGTTTATATGCACAATCCAAAAACAAAAGAGTGCATGCCTTTAGGTTTTTACAGCTTTTCATGAGGTATTTAACATCATAGATAATGGGGAAAAATAAACGGAGAATTTCAAAGAAGTCAACTTCTTCTTCTGGCAGCTTGGAGTTTGACAAAATTTTGATAAGGTATCCGAAGTCGTAGCCACTGAAAAAAAGAAAATTATTTTTTATTAAAAGACTTTGTAAAATACAGTGTAATTCAACAATTTAGCATGTTCGTGAGCATAAAAGTACCTATGGAACGACAGCCACTTGACCCCTTCACAGAGCACCACACCTGAAGTCATTAGAAGCTCTGCAAAATACAGTGTCTCAATTCCTTCCTCTTCATGCTTTTTAAAATGAATACCTGATGTAGTCAATAGCTCAATGGAATCCTGTGCATACATATCTTCCCTAAAAGAAATTTCAGAACCACAGTGTTATAACCATAGCTCAGAATTTGTATTTATTTATTAGTTGTTATTTGTTTGACAAAAAAGTATAAATTGGCCATAAGCCACCTTGTTTTGTTTGTTATGCTAAAAGGCAATACTCTTTAACACCTATAAGAATAGTTAACCAGCAAGAGAAGTCTACTTACGTTAGATTGAATCTGAAATTGAACTGCCATGTAGAAATTCCAGGAGGGTATTCTCCGTGCTCGTTCATAAAGGTAAGTCCAAGTTGGATTATCTTCAACAGATCGACATTACAGCGCAGAAGCTGGTACTGGTAGTCTGCATTGCTTCGGAACTCTCCTATTGGTCTTGCAACTACACCTGGAAACTCTGTGTCCTGTAAACAGCAAACGTACAGGCTGGAATTACAACCAAACATCTACAATACAGACAGCTCCCATTTAACGAGTGGTTATAGAAATAAGCTCAGAATAAATACAGTTCCTAATTTAATTATCCACCCATCTATCATCTGTTTAGGATCACGGTGGGACACACAAGGGGTAAATACAATAAACACCTGAACAGATCGTTCAGTCAGACACACACAGGACAATTTCAATATATCTAATTAACCTGACTGCATGCCTTTTGACTGTAGGAGCATACAAGAGTATCTGGAGGAAACCCTTGAAGAATCCTGGGAAGCATGACTACACAACAAAGAAAGACTTGAATTGCCTTAATCAAAAAATCAAACCCGGGACTTTAAACTCTTTAAACTGCAGACTAGTAAAGTTAAATGACTGGCAAGCAAGTTCTACATTTGTGATGTTTGGATTTAACAGAAAGTGTATTTCGCCTCTTCTGATAAAGTAGTTACCAACTTAAACACAGCACTATATATATTTAACAACATTATAATTTAAACCATACCATGGCAATGTAGTTGTATTGTCGGATAACCTGGCGGATTTTCTTCAGCTCATCATCCAGGTTACTAGCCCAAACCTCACATATTCTTTGGCTATGATCCACAGTGGCTGCGGGCATAATGCCACTTTCAAATGAAAGGCATTAAACTGAAACAATGTTCCCTTGGGGACGCGATCAAAGAATGAATTCCTGTTTCCTCTTCTGACCTAAAGGAGTTTAAACAATTAACATTAAACTCATCATGAGGCATTACATTATAAACATGTAAAACTAAACAGGCTATGCGAACAATTATACACATAAGGACAATTTTTGTATCTCCAAATAAACTGACAAAGTCCCATGAACCCCCATAAAAGACAATTCAGAAAATTCATTCAAGACAGTCCACAAGACAATATCAAACATAATCATGGCCAACTTTGTGTTCCCAATTAACCTTGTATGCTTTGGACTGTGGGAGGAAAGCAAAGTACCCAACGGACACCAAGCGAACATGCAAACACTATTCAAAGAGCCCCAAATTGCTTTATGAAAAACATTGTCTAGCAAAGTTTGATAGCATTTCCCTCGATAAGCACTGTATCTTGTTTTATGACGTCAGAATGTAACCATGCCTAGTCACGTGATATTTCTGTAACCAACATTTTAATCACTTTCAGCTGGCCTGAATGAAATACAATAAGCATCCATGCTCGTGTTACATAGTCAAGCATTTTTTATTATTTATAGTTTTGTAGCAATAAGCTAAAGCTCAGTGCAAACCGTTCCTCATCTTGCATCTACTACACTGCACCTGACAGAAGACTGTAAATAGTGTGACGTGTATTAAGTATTGTGGCTGGACTGAGTTACTTATAACTTATAACATCATGTTATGTTGCCAAGTTATTAGCAACCGATGGAAACATGCAAGCAACAACCAAACCGACTCAGTAATCTGTAGCTAGTTTTAGCACACATGCTAAATAGGTGAAGTGTATTCGTGCTGGGTTTCATCTACTGACACTGGAAAGAAGAACGTCACGTCAGGAACGTGTGTACGTCAGTGTGTGTGTGTATTTTAGCTCATGCTAACTGACCGCCGGCTAACCAACGGCACAACTTTGCTCCGTTACCGTGTTAAAGTTCGCTAGTTGTCGGCACTTACCTTTCCTCGGTTACAGCACACCTAACACGGACCGTCTCGGTAATTCGTAACGATATTGTGTATAAAGGCTCAAAGCCTGAACACCAACTTTTCTACAGTTTTTTTTAATTAATCTAACACCGACATCAACAACCAGCTACCACCTCTCCCACTCCATTACAACCCTACATCGTTACGTCAGTACGCCATGCGCGATGACGTCATACGCCTAAACCCAACTTAAACCCGAGTTTAACCTTAAACCTCCATTCATTAGATTCAAGATTCAAAGATTTATTGTCATATGCACAATGAGAAAGCAGTTTCCCTTGTACAATGAAATTCTTACTTTGCTGCTCGTTGAGAATGCCAGATAAAAGTTAAGATAAATACAATGATGAAATAAGAATATAAGAATTTACAGTGATAAAAATAAAAGTGTTTTTCTACTCTCTGCTATTGAACAATATTTACATTCTGAGGTGTTACCAAGAAAGAAAGTGCACTAGTGCCATGTAAACAGTTACATTAATAAAACAGTGCAGGGATATTTCTGATGTAGATTATAAGGAGGTGTGTTTGTATTAGCTAGTGTTACTACCCCTATCGTGTTTAGGGTCACGGTGTCGAATACACTAAACACCTGAATAGCTCGTTAGTCTGTTGCACACACACACACACACACACACACACACACATACACATACAGAGAGGGGTTGGCAATTTCAGTATCTTCAATTAACCACTCCATTTAATGTTATCTCCAAACCAAAAGCTCCAGATTGCTTTACCCTGGAAACAAACCTGTGACTTCTCTTGCTGTTAAGCCACCACGTCGCATTAGCTTACTTAAACCTAGCTTAAAATCACAGTACAATCACATTTGGTGAAATCCATCGTTTCACTGTTGTGATTGTTGCAAGACTCAGTATTGTCTTCAGATAGGTGAAAACTGCTTTATTTGAAATGCATTTACCACGCCTAGTTTTTTTTTTTACACAAACTGATGCACAGCATAGAAGATAATTTGTATAAATACTTTAATAAATAACCAAAATCTGCATTGACTTAAAACACACACACGCACACAAACATCACAATGGAGTTCTGAACACCTTACATTAGATGCATTCGTAATAGTTTCCTTTTTACATGCATTATTTTTGGCAGTGTTCAAGACAGCTGTATGTAAGTCAGGATCCTCGTCGTTTTCAAAAGCATCACCACTGCCGAAAAAAAGGCAGCTGAAGTTTTTCTCTCCTGTTTCCTGATCTGAGATGTTTTGGTGGGTTTTTTTGGTGTTTTTCCCAACCGGCGGAGCACTCTAGGATCCCTTCTAATTCCACTGTTGTAATCCTGAGGTGTGTTAGATGAGTTTGTGTATACCGTTGTATGTTTCTTCACGCTCCTTACCCAGTGCAGCAAGTTTCTACAACAGTACAAAATGTAGTCAGCACAAATAAATTAGAAAAGGTAGAACAAACTATATCATTAAAACCAGAAATCGTTGGTCAAGAAATTACCAACTTATGTTCCAGTTTATTCCAAAGCTGGGCAGAGCGGCTGAAGACAAGGCTCTGTACAGGCTTTTTTAAAACCAAGTTTGCTTCATGCTTTTATAGATCTTGCTCATTTGCATGTAATAATAAAAGCTTTCCCTAAACTAAAAACATTGAATCATAATTAAAAGAGATGTCCCAATCAATATAGTGTTTTTCCTAACATTCATAGTTCTTAGAATTAGCAAACTAAACTACACAAATGAAAGATTGTGGACACCTGAGCTTGCTTCTCTTGAAACATAGCATTTACCTGCATATAACTTGCCAGTTCCTCTTCTAACTGCTGTGTTTCCTTTTTTACAACTGTCAGGCATTCCAGCACAGACTGACGAGGGTGCAAACCCATGTCAAAGTGATTATACAAACAACTCCAGAATCTAAGAACAAAATAAATTACAAATCTTTTAACAGTGTTAGTCACAAGAAAATACTGCATCATTGTTTAGTCCCCACTATGTTTGACATAGTTTTCGAAATAATGTTGAAATCGTCCTATTTATCATTGTGCATTTTCAGAAAATCCACATCTCTAGTTGTATTTGTGAGCCCAGCGTGGGATTTATACACCTGTAACTCAGACAGATGTCACCAGGATAGGCTATATAAGCTCATCTACTAGACTGTAATACAGGAAAATAAACTTCTTTTCTTTTGAATGTATTATAAATTCGACGTTTGTTTGTCTGCTAAATAAGAAGAGGAAAATGTCAGGTTTCTAGACCTGTGAACTTAAAACGCGAGCCTGCGTAGCAGAGTAAAGATATGTGCCAGCATCTCCATAGAAACTGCACAGTTCAGTGAGTTCGAACTCCGAAGTGCTTAAATTATCCTCCAAAATCAGGCCGGTTTGAGAGACAGTGCAGCATCTTACAGTTTACTTTTACTTTGGGTAAGAATGTGCATCTAGCATGGGTAAACAAGCATGTGAGAAGAAGGTGTCAGTTATTAAAATCTCAGGTGAAAAACGAACAGGACGCAGTATCTAAAAGAGAACATTCTGGCATATTTTGTCTGTGGGGTTTTTTCGCGGCACATCTGAGGCCATTTAAACATCTACGAAAACAATGGATCAGTTGAGCCACCTGAAGCAGAAGTGGAGCAGATTTATACCGTTTAAACTTATAGATGTGGGTCATTTTTACTCATCGTGCATTAATTCAATTTCGGTTCAAAATTCTTCCGCTTACCAATAAAGCGTTCAACAATCTCTCTCCTTCTTACCTCACTGATCTCCATATTTCCTACTAACTCACTTGTTCTCTTACACAGTGTTCATGTGTTCACAAAACACACCCACCCAGGACAATTTCAGTATCTCTAATTAACCTGACTGAATGTCTTTGGAATGGAGTACCTAGAGTAAACACACACTGACATGGAGAGAGCATGTAAACTCCACACAGAAAGTCCCGGTTTACCTTACCTGGAAATAAAACCAAGGACTTCTTGCTGTGAGGCGACAATGCTAACTACTGTGCCACTGCGCTGCCCTCCATTATATCCAATTAAATAATAAAACCAATAAAACCAATATATCCAATTAAAATAATAAACACTTGGATCTTATTCCCTGACGTGCGTTGTGTTCTTTTCCGAAAAGTCTACATTAACAAATCATCCAGAATCTAATGTTATATTTATGATTTATGCAGTAGAAAAAAATGGTGTACAAATTGATGTATGGGAATGTAAGAGGAAGGAACAAACAGGAGAAATTTCACATTTAGGAAAAAGGATGGAATTTTAAATAGTTTTTGGACAAGCAATATCCTACTTTTTTCAGGGGTTATGATGTAATAATGTACTTTATTATAATATTAAGTCTTAATAACATACTTGAAACAGTAGGGGGGAGTGAAAGGACGCAGAACTCCTTGGGTCTGGCTGTGGTCTGATCTGAACAAAGGATTTGTGTAGACCGATTTAGTTTTCCACAAGTGAGGCCAGACTGAGTGAGTCTTCTCTCTAAGACTAAAGACAAAAACCATATTCTTTATTTATTCACGTTCTGTGCTGCACCATGTAAAACCAAGTCACCAAGTTTCCTTATAATAAACAGAATTTACCCCAGATGTTTCCTTTCTTTTTCGCTGTTGCTAATGAAGTTGCCATAGTGACATGATTGAATATGCTCATGGATGTGGATGAGGAACTTTTCGTTGTATTCAAAAGCACAGGGAAACTGCTCCATAAGCTGCCACAAACACTCCAAAAACTGGTCCATAACAGGTGAAACTTCCTTTGGGTCTCCAGCAACGTGGCTATACCTAAACGTAAAGAGATGATCATCACATATGGGTCAGTTTCTAATCTAAGAACACAAAATAATAATTAACTATTTAATGGACACAAATCCAAGGTTAAATTTGAGTGGTCAGAGCGAAGCTCTGCTATCCCTGTCCTGCCCAACCACACCCTGATCAGCACCTTCGTCCTGGTCTCTGTAAATGCAACAATCAGTCAGCAAAGGTTGTAATTGCACCAGTTATTAGATTAGATGGAACTTTATTAATACTTTTTGGATGGTTTCCAAAAAATAAGAGTTAATCAGCAAGATCAAAAAACTTAAGAAGAGTTAATAACTACACAGCTAATCGGGACACATTAGAGACACATTTAATAACTACACACACAATGGAGTCATCTCACACAGCGTCACCTAGTACTACTATGACACCATGGGACACTCCACACATCCATCCAACCATCCATTCAAAATTATTATTTTTTAAATAAATCCTACTAAGGGTCACAATGGGACACACATGGGCAAATACACTAAACACCTCAACAGCAGTCTGTGTATTAAATCATTTCAATCATATTTCAGATGTTTGGCATCTCACCTGTGGGAAAATTTGTGTCCAAACGACACCCAGTCTTTTTCTATCAGCACCTGCACACAACAGTCTAGAGTTCAAAAACATTTTATAACTGTGTAGATTTTCTGGCAACCTCACTTACAATCTCATGCCATAGGAAATGAAATTTTCCTTCCTACTAAGCCACGGCTAATCCGTGCTGCCAGGCATCTTCGTCTTGTTCATCCAGTTGGGGTTTATTTTTTTTTTAGATGAGACAGATTTATCTATAAAACTAGTTTTTTTTTCATTCATGGATTAAATACAAAAGCATAGCAGTCAGTCAAATGTTTAACAAGTTATTTTTCACAGTTGCTTTCTTTTTAACCAGCGTTTATTTTTGTAGCCGGAAACATGGTCGAATTGGTCGAATTGTTAGACACCCAAAATTGCAGCCTAGTAAGCTACCTACATTGTAAACAATAGATAGACAGACAGCCAGATTGTTGTATAATACAAAATGTTAGTTTTGCCTTTTCCACCAGGCAAACAATAGTTCAAATTCAAGATAACTTACTAGGATGCATTTTGGTTGTCTAACTGTTTGAATAGCCTTCCCCTCAGGCTTGGTTTTCGAACGTACCCCATATGTTAATAACGAACATGTGTTTACCATAAGTCCCTTGAGAGTTCTGTAATAAGGATCAAGAAGCACGCTGGCCACAGAGCACACCTGCGCCGTCCGATCCCAACCATCAGAGCAGTGGACTAACACACTGACGCCTTCTTCTGCCACGGCCTGTGTACAAAGTCAAATTATTGATCACTCTCCTATTATTATTCAGAAGTCTCTTAAAGGAGAAAGCGGGGTAGTCTGGGACCTTACCCTGGCAACAAAGACTCCAGCAGCCAGTATTGATCTGATGTGTTTCAACCAGTCAGAATTTGCCAGTCCGGAAGTAAATTCCCCCATGTTTGGCAAGCACAGATCAGAGACTGAAAAGTGAGATTAAAATAAAACTGGGTTTTGCATATTGGGCATATGGGAACACAAGTATCCAACATTCAATGTCATATTGTTCATATAATAATCGTTGGAACAGCAAAACAGAAACAAATAAACAAGGTGTGTGTGTGTGTGTATATATATATATATGTGTGTGTGTTTGTGGAGGGGGGATTGTTTCCCTAGAACTATAGAAACGTGTTTTCAATAATTCCAGCAGGAATAAATGACAGGTTTATTTTGAGCGCCACTGATATGATGTTGAATTTTATTAATTTGATTTATTGTTGAAGTGGATTTCATTATACATTATATGACGATGATAAATGTCTTCCCTGACAGCATGAAAAATATTCTGGTGACAGTTTCTTTAAAAGGCTCATTAATCTGTAATGGTTTTAACTACTGTGACTTTTTATGACAGTTATTAATGCAGTCTGCTCATCCAAAACAAATATCCCTTTAAGGCTCCAAACCTGCTTTTCAAATAAAAGTGTTTCACTTGTGGAATGGCATATGAATAAGTTCAGTCATTGCCTGATGATGGGGCAAATGTAGACCGGCGACCCCTAACAACGTCCAGCCTTGAAGGATTCAGAGAAAAAGGCCCCAACTGGTTTAAATGTAACAAGACCTAAATTTACCGTGCAGTCTTAGTGGGGTAGCTACTCTCTGGTACACGCCTGTCGGGGCTCCCTAGTGCTTTTGAGGCTAAAATGTTATCAAAGCTAAGACTAAAATTATTTTTACAGCGGTAATTTAAATTATTCTCACGCTCCTCCTTTTCTCAAACTGGAGGGGAATAAAGGGTCCCTGACCATCAACTAAAAACAAATAGAAATAGCCAAGCAATGAAAGCCAGATGGACTTAAAGATGCCCAAGCAATTCCACTGAGCTTTACTACGAAATCCTCTAACGATCCAGTCAAGTTCATTCCAGTACAGACTGGTTTTATTAGATTAAATGAAAATATTTACTACTCAGTGGTTTCTGTGCTTTATGGCAAGCAGGATTAAAAGACTGATAACAGTATCCACTTGCCTATGAGAAAACAAAAAGTGGCCTTACTAACCCAAACTTTTAGAACAACAGGCATTCAGGTATTCAGGTTCGAATCTCAGCTATGTAATGGGCTGAGAGATGACTGGCTATGTCTGAGGGGGGTTACCCAAAGCCCTGCAATAGATTACCATCCCGTTAAAGGTATTCTCGCCTTGTGCATAATGTTTCATGATACAACCAGACCAATGCTATGACCAGTTGATAGCATAGCTTAAAAAATCTAAACTAATTATGGTAATCACACAGTTATTAACAATACAGTAAATACACGTACCTTCAATCAGTTTCTGTTGACTGTTCCTCATCACATGGATATTTTCAATTCCAAGGAACCGAAATTTGATATTGGTGTAGTTGTCCTCATTTTCGTAGCCTTTTCCAGTAGCCCGGTTTGCCATTGCATTAAGCTAAAAACACACGGCTATTTTTTACTATACACTCAATGTTTACAATTGTCTGAATTATTGGCACTTCTGGTAAAGATGTAAAAGTTTAAAAAGATGCAGTTTATGTCTAGATCCGCTTAAGCTGACACTAACAAAATATTTGTAAACATACTAGGGCTGACCGCAATTAATCGATTAATCGTTGGTCGACCAAAAAAATTACTAGTCGGACAAATTCCATTGGTCG